>JARBWK010000008.1:137108823-137139347 GCA_030556195.1 Anolis apletophallus | reverse complement strand
TGATTTGTGAACCATAAATTTTTTTGGATTCTTTCTAATTCGAAGAAATCCAACTGTCTGGTTAGTAGATTCAGTTCCTTTACTTTTTGTGGATCTTTAGGGGTTTTTTTTTAGTTCTTTCTCAATGGCAGATAACTTTTGCTGTACGTCTAGGAGCTCTTTTTCCCTTCTTTTTTTCCTTCTAGCCTGCATTTTTATATAATATCCCCGCATATAAGCTTTGCTGGTATCCCATATAACCCTCCAGTTATTGTTATCCTTGCAATTTATTTCCAAAAATTCTTTTAGACTTTTCCTACTTTCCTCTATGGTGTTCCTGTCTTGAATTAGGTTTAGCGGTAGTTTCCAACAAAATTCAAGCCTTTTCCCATGGAATTCCACTTCTATTGGGCAGTGATCTGAAATATGTTTAGTGAGAATCTTAATCTTCTTTATTTTTGGAATCAATATCCCGGATGTGAACACATAATCAATTCTGGACCACGATTGGTGCCTGTTGGAAAAAAAAGGTATAATCACGTTCCCTAGGGTGCAACTCTCTCCATGCATCTTTGAGGTCCAAGCCCTCAATCAGGTCAAAGAAATTTTGGGGGAGTTTACCATTAGAACCTTTTCTCCAACGCGTTTCTGTCCCGGATCTATCAACTTTCGGATCGATCACCCCGTTAAAATCGCCCAGCAGTATAACATTGTCATACTCACACTCTGATATTTTTCCTTCTATGTCTTTAAAAAACTTCGTCTTGGAGTCATTGGGGGCATATACATTACATATTAGGGTTTTCTCCTTATCTCTTTCCACCGTAACTGCTACAGCTCTTCCTTCCTTATCTTGGAATGCCAATTTAGGTTTTAAACATGCATTCACATATAATGCCACTCCTTTTTTCTTTTTGTCTGAGGCTGCCCAGAAGACTTCTCCTAATGAGTCATTTTAAGGTATATAGTCTCTGTTTTCCTAACGTGAGTCTCCTGTAATGCTATAACATTTGCTTTGCCCTTTCTAATCCTCTGAAATATTCTTTTCCATTTAATCGGGCTGTTAAGCCCGTGGACATTCCAGGTCAAACATTTTAATATCATTTACTCGGAGATATAGGCTGCTTCTTCTCGCTTCTCTTCTTCTGACGGGTCGTTGACGTCTTCCTCTCCCACTGAGGGTTCCTCTGTGTCTTCTTTATTGGCACCTTCGAGACCTTTTCTCTGGCTTGGAGATCTGTTCTTGGGTTTAAAACTAGCATGTCCATCATTTTCCTCACTGAGTTCCTCGCCGAATTTTCGGATGAATTCCTTGGCTTTGTCTACGGAGGTGAGCCAGTATTTCTTGTCCCTGAAAGTGGCCATCACTCCTTCCACTTTCTCCCAGCGATATCTGATGTTATTCTTCTTTAAAATGTCTGTTAGAAAGTAGTAATTTTTCCTTCTTTCCATTAGTTCCATTGGGATTTCCTTTAAGATTATTACTTTTTTGTCCTTATACGCCCCTTGCCTTCTGAATTGCCATTTCAAAATGTCATCTCTTATCGATTTTAGCGAAAAATTGGCAATTACATCTCTGGGGAGCTTGTTTTTCTTGGTGTAGCCGGAGCTCACCCGGTAGACCCGGTCAGTCATGTTTCCCATCCAATCCGTTGTTGTATCCAAAATCTTTGCCGCGATTGCGATTATAATTTCTTTAACATTTTCATTTTTCATTTCCTCAATTCCTCAGAATCTCAGCTAATATTCCTTCAATGCTAGGTCGGTGTGGGTTTGTCTGTCTTCTAGAATTGTATTTTTTATTTCCAGTTCTTTGATTCTCTCCAAATTTCTTTTCTGTTGGCCTTTCAGATCACTGTTCTCTCTCTTTAGGATTGTGATTTCTTCTTTCACCTCCCCAATACCTCTACTTAGAGAAACCATTTCTTTCTTCATTTCTTTCAGGTCCCCTTTGATCTCACCCTTCATTTCTTTCAGTTCACCTTTTAAGTCCCCCTTCATATCTTTAAGATCTTCCTTCATTCTCCTTCTATCATCTTCCCCTCTTTCCAGTATCTTCCTCATATCCTGCATTTCGGCAAATAATTCTTTAAAGCCAAATTCACTTGCATTCGAAATTCTTCTCTGCACTTCACCTCTTTTTTCCTTTTCTTTTTCTTGCTTTCTGGTAGCCATCATCTGGAGAGGTATCCACACTCGGGATATTTACCACCTTGGAGATCTCTCACCTCTGCTTCTAGCCTCCTAGCGCCTCGCGGCACCCAGCTCCGTTCAGTGTGTTGATGTCACCGTTCTTGCCTCTTATTTGCCCTTTGCAGGTTTGTCCAGCCCCCTTTATTTATTTATTTATTAGTTTAATCTTACTCCTGTGAAGATAGGGGTTTACCTTGTCTTCCTTAGATGGGAAGTCTTCGTGCAACTTGCCTCTCCTTGACCTCCTCGGTCGGTCTTTGTCCTTTCCCTCTTACACTTTCTCTCCGGTTCTCACTGGATTCCCTTACTTTCCTCTCTTGGGTCTTCTCCTCCCGGGGTTTATCGCCCGCACTGTGCGCTGTGTAATGTAATCGCTGCACACTGTATTTTAAACTCACTCCACTTCCGCCTTTCCTTCCGTTCTCTTACTAGAACACTCGGCTCTCCACCGCTTCCGGGCCATTCTAGGGCTCAATCTACCAGAACTCCTCTCTCTTCCCAGATCGCTCCTCCTCCACCCAGCATACCTTTCGTCAGTGACGTGGTTGGAGCTTCCGCCTTCTTCCTTCCTCCCCCGTACCTCACTCCTTATCTCTTCATCAGCTCTTTCTACAGGCATCTCCAAACACCATCCGCCATCTTCAGAAGCCGGTAGGAAGGGGTGAGTCGGTCGTCTCTTGTTTATCTGTTGTCTGTTTTGTCTGTTTTGTATGCTCCGTTTTTTCTTTTTCACTAAATTTCTCCTTTGGTTCTTTTCTCTTGCTCCCCGCAATGCCGGGCCAGTCTGGGTTTGGGAGATCTTATCTGCTCACTCACCGTCTTGTTGAATTATACCTCTCCCCTTCACGACCTCTTGCCTATCGGCTCTGCGTACTTATCTGTGCGGGAGGGTGCTCCTTCTCCAGCTTAAATCCCCGTCTACCTTTAAAATTGTTTGGTTTGCAGGAGGTGTTGGCTGCCGTGGCAGCTGCGCTCAGCAGGGATCCCACAGGTCTCTTCTGCACCAATCGATCTTTCCTGGGACCTTGAGGGGCCCAGAATTCGACCGGTCGGGCTATTATTGACCCTGGACCTTGAGCCTTCAGGATCCTCAGCTCAGGCGGGTTTTATGTCCCCCGTACACCTGCTTTGCTTCGTCTCTGGAGAGCCACTCTCATAGGACGCTGCCCTCTCCACCATTACCAAACCGGAAGTCCTCTCCTGATATTTCGCCCACATCTATGGCAGGTATCCTCAGAGGTTGTGCGGTTTGTTGGAAACTAGACAAGTGAGGTTTTTATATCTGTGGAATGTCCAGGGTGGGAGAAAGAACTCTGGTCTGCTTGAGGCAAGTGAGAATGTTGGAATTGGCCACCTTGATTAGCATTTAATTGCCTTGTAGCTACAAAGTCTGGCTGGTTACTGCCTGGGGGAATCCTTTGTTTAGAAGTGTTAGTGGACCCTGATTGTTTCCTGTCTGGAATTCCCTGTTTTCTAAGTGTTGTTCTTTATTTACTGTCCTGATTTTAGAGTTTTTTAAAAAATACTGGCAGCCAGATTTTTTTTAATTTTCATGTTTGATTTTCTGTTGAAATTGTCTACATGTGTGTGGATTTCAATGGCTTCTCTGTGTAGTCCTGTGGTTCCCAAAGTGGGTAGTACTGCCCCCTGATGAGCGGTGGGGCGATCCAAGGGGGCGCTGGGAGGCTCAGGAGAATTTGAGGGGTGCTGAACCCCTGTAAGGGGGTGGTGGTGCTACCACCGCCCCCACCCCTTCTCAAGGGACACACCTGGGAGTGGCGCTTCAAGGCCGGGACCCAGGCAGAGAGCAGTGCGGCTCGCGGCTCCAAAACTCCGCCTCCGCACATGCACATTTGGGTGCGCAGGCAAGCTCCTCTGTTTCCCGCCACTGATTTGAGAAGATGCAAGAGAGTGAGCGAGGCGCTGAAAACCACGAGGCCAGAGTCCAGAGAGGAGGAGGGTTCCTACCGGATCTTGAAAAGTAAAGGTTTTAAAGAAAATACTTTTTTATGTCTTGAACTGATTGTATTTTAACTGTACTTATTCCAAACAGCTTTTTATCACTTTAACTGTATGCTTTAAATTTTTTAAAGTGCTGGCAGTTTCATTCCTTTTTAATGCTGCTCTTTTCTATGTTTTAATTGGTCTATATTTTAATTTGTAAGCAGCCTTGAATCCTAATTTTTGGGGGAAATTGGTGTATAAATAAACAAATATGACAGTGGAGAGGAGGAAGAGGGACAGTAACACCAGCATTATTGTTATTATTATTCCGAGGCTGGATGGCAATCTGTTGGGAGGGATCAGATTGTGTTTTTCCTGCCTGGCAGAAGGGATTTGAACTGGACAGGCCTCGGAAGTCTTTTCTAACTCTGGGATTTTATGCCATTATTATTATTATTATTATTCCAAGGCTGGATGGCCATCTGTTGGGAAGAATCAGATTGTGCTTTTAACACTTCTAACTGTAGGATTCAATGCCATTAATATTATTATTCTGAGACTGGATGGCCATCTGTTGGGGACGGGACACAGATTGTGCTTTTCTTGCCTGGCAGAAGGGATACCTATCATCATCATCATTATTCCAAAGCTGGACGGGTATCTGTTGGGAGGGATTTGAACTGGACGGGCCTTGGAGGTCTCTTCTAACTCTGGGATTCTATGCCATTATTATTATTATAATAATTATTATTATTATTATTAAGGAGAGTCTGAGTGACCATCTGTCAGGAGTGTTTTGATTGTGCTTTTCCCTTATGGTAGAAGGAAGTTGGACTGAATGGCTCTTGGAGGTCTCTTTCAACCCCAAAATATTATTACTATTACTATTACTAAGGAGAGTCTGAGTGACCCTCTGTCAGGAGTGTTTTGATTGTGCTTTTCCCTTATGGCAGAAGGAGGTTGGAATGGATGACCCTTGGAGGTCTTTTGCAACCCTAGGATTCTATTACTGTGAATTCTTCCCAAACCCCTCCAGTATTTTCTGTTGGTCATGGAGGTTCTGTGTGCCAAGTTTGATCCAGATCTGTCATTCATGGGGGTCTTAGTGGTCTGTGGAAGTCAGAGCTGAATTGGCTGAAGGGATTGCAAATCCCATCATCCGTTGCTCATACTCCCCCAAACATATTGTTTTTGTGATTATTTATGGAGTTCAATGTTTGTTATTTACACCTTTCTTTACCATATTTTATGAAAAAGGTAGAAACATTAATACATATATCTGTTTAATTGATTTTTAAATTTAAATTTCTGGAAAGAGGGCAGTAGACCAAAAAAGTTTGGGAACCACTGGTGTAGTCTGACATAGTGGCTGTGAGAGTGGTCCAGCATTTCTGTGCTCAAATCAAGGAACATGAAAGGCACTGCAGACTAATTCAACCTGAGAAGTCAGCCATAGCAGAGCATTTGATGAACCAACCTGGACGCAGCCTATTATTTGAGAACACAGAAATGCTAGACCTCTCTAACAACCACCATGTCAGTCTACACAGAGAAGCCATTGATATCCACACGCATGTGGACAATTTCAACAGAAAGAAGGAAACCATGAAAATAAACAAAACCTGACTACCAGTATTTAAAAGAAAACTGTAATTTCAGGACAGTAAATAAAAAGCAACACTCAAAAAGCAGGGGAATTCCAGACAAGAATCAATCAGGGCC
The DNA here is from genome assembly GCA_030556195.1 of Anolis apletophallus. Classification (NCBI taxonomy): domain Eukaryota; kingdom Metazoa; phylum Chordata; class Lepidosauria; order Squamata; family Anolidae; genus Anolis; species Anolis apletophallus. The sequence goes on along the minus strand of JARBWK010000008.1, from coordinate 137,133,509 downwards.
AGCTAACACTTCCAAACAAAGGATTCCCCCAGGCAGTAAGCAGCTAAGCTTTGAAGCTGCAAGGCCATTAAATGATAATCAAGGTGGCCAATTGCAACATTCACACTTGCCTCAAGCAAACAAGAGTTCTTTCTCCAACCCGGGACATTCCACAGATATATAAACGTAACTTGCCTAGTCTCCAACAGACCCCTCAACCTCTGAGTTTGCCTTCCATAGATGTGGGTGAAACGTCAGGAGAGAATGCTTCTGGAAAATGGCCATGCAGCCCGGAAAACTCACAGCAACCCATTAAATAAGATTAGCCTGCCATGACTTGTTTTTGAGAAACCCATTTTGACTTTTCATGAGTATGAGTTTCCTTTCTTAGTGGTTCTGATTTCAGAACTTTCCTGGTTCTGATTTCAGACTCATTGGATCCTTTCCTCCTGCCTCTTTTGCCCTCCTTTCAGTCATGTTGAAATAAATCAGTTTTAAAGGTACCACTACATTTATTTCCCTGCTCCCTTTATCTTTCTACTATGGGCTAATAGCACTGTCTTCTTGAACACAGTATGAGAGAAAGATGTGGGAAAATCTGTCTATTCTTTACACACTCTATTTCCCCTCCACACCCTCTTATTTATGCAGTGGGGGGGGGGGCTGTGATTTGATTGTCTCTTCATATTTGCAGGAGATACCCGGAAGAAGGAGGATGGCAAAGAGGAAGAAGAGGAAGAGGAGGAGGAGAACCCTGAAGACTTTGAGGAACGTTTCCACTGCATTCAGTGTCCAAGTGAGGTAAGCGGTTGAAATCATCTGATTCGTTTTACCCATCTACAGATAGATGTGTTTTTAATGTGGTCTTCTTGATTTAAGTGTCATCATGACCACTACCACCTATGGATTTATTTACATTGGGTTCATTCAGACTAGTGATTAATGCTGATTTTATCACATGTTCTTCCTTAAAACTTGGTGTTTCCCCGTATATTTTTTTTAAAAAAACCTCCAGTTGGTAGGTAATACATTCTCATTTGTTTGAGGGCATCTTGTTGCTTCTGCAGCCATGGGATGAATTGTCATGTTAGATGTAGGTGTTCCTAGTCTTCTTATACCCCATACAGTCCTGTCTTTAGATATGTGGGAGAGGTTGGGCCCTTAGGGCCATACTGTGGTAGTTCAGCCTGTGATTGTGTCTGATGTCAATGGGGATGATGGTTTTTCTGGGCTTGAGTCAAGCCCAGGCCTTGATGAGAGGCCCAAGTTCTCCCATGAATGGAGTGCTTCTCCTGTAGATTCCCAAGATCAAATTCCTGGGAGAGGCCCACAGCAGTCTTTCTCAGAGAAACTGTCTTCTGGAGATGATTTGTCAGGTGCAGAATGTAATGAGTTTGAAGATGGAAAACAAGACTTTTGTAAACTAAAACAAAGTTCTTAAGATTGGCGAAGGTCAGTCCACCTGTTAGAATAGAGAGATAAGAAATCCTTATCTGGCCGTAAGGGCAAGCAGAATGCTTTCCTTTCGGTTCATGGACAGGAAAAGCTTTTTATGATACGAGTAAAGGATTTTAGCTCAGTCTCATCAACGTTGGAGTTTCATGACAGTCTTGTTTCCAAGTGGATTTCTAGTTTCATGTTTCAAGTTTTGCCAGGTTCCTGTTTTGGACATTGGATCTTCATGCTGTCTTGTTCCATTGCTAACTGGAAAGTGTGGAGTTCAGACTGGGAAATCTTTGGTGTAGGAAGAAATTGCTCTAACTTCAGATGGAACAGTTGTATCAAAGATTACTGTTTTGTTACAGGATCGTGCAATAAAAATCAGACCAGAAATGGTAAGGGACTCAAAATGGAACAAAATATACAGGTGAGCACAATGAACCTTTGACTAATGGTTTCAAACTTCTTTACCATTCTGATATGTTTCTGCATTTGAACAGGAATATATTCCACAAAGAACATGCTCAGTTTACTTGGACCTCTTAATGACCACATAAAGATGACAAAAGGGAACATGTACATTGACTACATGTATACCAGTATATTTGAACAGATCAGTGGATTACATTATTATTATTATCTGCATTTCTATACCACTTTTCTCACCCCTGGGGAGACTCAAAGCGGTTTACAACATAATAAATGGCAAATTCATTTTGTAAACTAGACAACGTTTTTAAGATCAGCGAAGGTCAGTCCACCTGTTAGAAAAGAGAGATAAGAAATCCTTATCTGGCTGTAAGGGCAGGCAGAATGACTATGGAGATTGTATGCAAGGCACGGACTTCACTTTGCCCACATCTACTTCACACCTATGTTGTTGCAACATACTTCCAAGTGCAGATTCTTCCTTACGCTTTGCTTCAAAATAAATAAATAAATAAATAAATAAATTCAATGCCTCACATATATATAAAATATCACATATCCAAATCAATAACATATAACTGTAGAAAATAACCATTAAATTTTTTTAAAAAACATCAAGCATAGATATGAGCGTGAAACATATTATAGCTGCAATTAACAATATGGACCTCTTCTCTTCCCCCCCCCCCACTCTCTCTCTCTTTCCATAGCGTTTCAGACCCTTTTATACCCTCCCTGCTCCCCGCCCCATCCCACCAGACACAAAGTTATTTAGGTACAGATTGAATACAAAATGAGAAGGGTAAAAACAAAACACATCCTGGGCCTTCTTGGAGGATGGTAAATGTGATATGGAGTCCTTGGGGCGGGCGGAGGAAGCACTGTTAGCTTCCTGCAGAAGCGGTACCAATTTGATATCAAGGGTAATCCCCTTCTCTGGGCTCTGTATAAGATAGTTAAGAACCAAGGGATTCATAGTTTCACCCAGGGCACCAGACGGGAGAGGTCCACTAATCCCCTATTTCCTCTCCATGTGGGAACCTAAGGCTCTTCCCTTGGCTCCACATGGCAATGTTTTCTATAACCCAAACACACCAAGTTATCTCCCTTTCTGTTCACTTTTAAGGACATTTCTTATGATTTATAGATTCCAGAGGCCTATGCCCCATGTGGGTTTGCCTTGTGCAAATCCCAAGGAGCCCCAGAAAGGCAAGATGGCTTGGGGTCTATAGTTCACTTCTACCTCCAAGGACAAGACTTTTCCTCAGCACATGCTTTTCAATTGATCTTTCTCCCAACTTCCAAGGACTCTCTAAAGACTTAATTTAATGAACCTTTCCCATAATTCAATGACTCCAGCTCCTGATTCATCATCCCAACACTTATGGACACTTCCCTGCAGCAAGCAGACTTGCTAAGGACTTTTCTTTCCCTTTTTCAAGATCTTATGGACTTTTTATGAATATATGAACCTTATATCTCTTTGGGGGTGGAGGAAGGGATGATCGAAATGGTGAAATACTCTCCCTAAATGTCAATGTACCTCCCTGCATGAACCCTGATCTCCTTATGTGTTTTTATGTCTATAATATTTAAAATACTGGGGTTTGCCATCAGAAAGCCACATTTACTATGTAATTTTAGCCAGCTCCCTGGGTGGGGCTGATGGCTGCATTCCTGACCCATGATTCATTCCTCATCCATTCATTGTTCTCTTGCATGAAAAATAGTTGGGCCAAGTTTCTTGTTTTGAAAAGAGTCTTTCCTCTTTCACGCTTTGCCTGGATCAATGTCCCTTTGGCTCGAGATGGGTTTAGTCCCCTTTAGGCATATGATCAGTTTGCATACATGAACCATATTTTCCACAGGGACCCTCTTTCTGGCTTCGAAACCTAGAAAATTTGTCAAAATAAAACTCTCATTGATCTTGCCATCCAGTCAAATTTGCACCCTTGATTCTCTTCCCTCCTGCCACAAGAAGGAAGAGAATCCCTTTGTTTACCCCTCCATTTTTACTGAAACCCACACAAAAGGATCTTTGGTCTGTGATAGCCAAACAGGAAATTATGGATTAAGTAAGGCATTTTGTCTGCAACTCAGAAAACCAGTTTGACCAGTTTGGGAGGCCTGGCCTAGACAAAGAAAAGCCCAGGACCACCCCTTCTCCCATTATTCCTCCTTCTTCACCCTCATTGGCTGGGGCCATGCACAGGGACTGCCTGAGCCTCTCCTGCCAGTGATGACATCTGCCAATCAGCAGCAGGGGCGGGAAGAGGGAAATTTGAATCTGTAACCCTATAAAAGGCATAATCTACCAATGTAACTCCATGCAGCATGGGCGAATGATTGCGGCAGACATCTTTTCCAGCTGGACTGAATAAAACCTCAATGGCACCCTGTTCAGGCTTGGTGAAATCTGTTAATTGAGACATTTTAGGGAAAATATGGGATTGGTTGCTACCTTTCTCACCAGGTTTTGACATGGGCCCTCTTTGGTGGGTCTAACTGGCCTGCCTTCATGACAAGGCCCCCAAAATTCAGTCTGATAACAAATTGATCTCATATTTCCAGGTTTTCAAACTGCTAGGTTGGCAGAAGCTGGGCCTACTGGATTCAAACCGCCAACCTTTCAGTCAGCAAGTCCAGCAGCTCAGTGGTTTAATCCACTGCACCACCAGGTGTCATTTTAGATCTCCAAAAGATTTTGGAGGAGCACACCCCAATGTACTTGCTGTTTTTTTTATTATAAAAAAACATTTTACCCCTTCTCAAAAAAAGAGAGCATCCTCTGGGGAATCTGGGAGCATGTTTTTGGGCCTTCCTTGGCATCTAAAGAGCATTTAGGGACAAAATATATTTTTCAAAAAATTACTTGACTCCTAGGGAGTTAAAATAAGCTTCAAATCTATTGGAAATTCACTCCACAACCTTCGGAAATAATTTCAGAGGGGGAAAAGAATGCAATTTTGTTTATAATTCAGGTAGCATCAGACTTCAACTGCATAGATTTAGTTAAGAAGCAAGTGAACTTTTCATATAAATTGAAATGTGATCCAAGGATACCCCAGATCCCTTGCAAAAATGTCATTTGAAGCTACATAGATTCCTGTTCAAAGTCCCTTTCTCTTTTGACTTTCTCTTTCATTGGTTTCAGACTGAAGTTAACCAAGGCTGGATCCTTCCACTGCTGTGTAACTGATCTGATATTTGATGTGAAAGCAGCTGTCACTCTCACCTACTACTTTGATTCATGGTCACAGAATCTCAATGAGGAGCACAGAAAGCAGTGGGATATTGCCGGCCCTTTGCTCAACATCCAGGCAGACCCAGAAGAGGCTGTGGCAGCCGTTCACTTTCCTCACTTTTTTTGTCTTGAAGGTATAACAGGAAACACAATTTGAGTGTCCATAATCACAGGTAGAGAATCTTAAAGAGGAATATCCACATGTATCAGCTCAGAACATCATTTTAACACATTTGTATTGGTCCTAATGTCATAACACCAAGTTGCTGCCTGGCCGGCCTTGAGGAAGGGCGATGGTGAGGCCCTCCTGGGCCTGTTGCTGCCAGGCCGGCCTTGAGGAGGGCGATGGTGAGCCCCCCCCCCCCCAGGCCTATTGTTGCCAGGCCAGCCTTGAGGAGGGCGATGGTGATGTATTTCCTAGCAAAGGGTACCACAACCACTGGGGCATATGATGCTTGACTACTGTGGAAATTGGAGGAGGCCATCAAAACCAAGAGATGTGGCATGCTCACCAAATGTGTCCGCCTTCTGCAAGACAATTCACCATTTCACAATTCATGATATTTCTATGATATTACAGGATTGTTTCATTATATGTTGACACATACTATATATACTTGAGTATAAGCCAAGTTTTTCAGCCCTTTTTTTAGGCTGAAAAAGCCTCCCTCAGCTTATACTCGAGTCAAAGACATTTATTATTTTACTCTTATTTTTATTATTTTATTATTGTTATAATTACATTTATTATTTTACTCTCATTATTATTATTACTTTTATGTTATGCTTATTATTACTTTTATGAGTATGCTTGTACTCGAGTCAATACGTTTTCCCAGTTTTTGTGGTAAAATTAGGTCCCTCGGCTTATATTTGGGTCAGCTTATACTCGAGTATATATGATACACACACGCATACAGGCCTAGGCCAATTTCGGCCCTCCTTCCAGGTGTTTTTGACTTCAACTCCCACAATTCTGGCTGTTAGGAACTGTGGGAATGAAGTCCAAAACACCTGGAAGGAGGGCCAAAGTTAGCCCAGGCCTGAGATAGATAGATAGATAGAAGTGTGTGCACCAAGAGAATAGGAAGAGGGCAGCGAAAAGGGTGTGGAAGGAAGGAAGGGGAATATCTATATATAGAGATATGTATAGATACACAAACACACACAAAGATAATAGGAATAGAGCAGGGAAAAGGGTGAGAAGGAAGGAAGGTGTGTGTGTGTGTATATATGTGTGTGTGTGTGTGTGTGTGGCATGGGCCAAATTCAGCCCTCCATGTGTTTTGGACTTCAACTCACACAATTCCAAACAGCCAGTAGTAAGTCCAAAATACCTGGAGGGCCAAAATTTGTCTATGCCCCCATACACACACACACACACACACACACACACATTTTCAGTGATTGGTGTTTTGGTGGGGGGGCAAAATAGCATTTTCTTACCATTCAAAATTGACCTATAGCAGTTAAAGTGGTGTCAAACTGTGTTGATTCTACAATGTAGGTGCATCCTGCATGAGTCTGTCTTATCCAAAATAAACAGGCCGGCAGAATGTTGGATAAGCAAAAATCTTGGATAATAAGGAGGGATTAAGGAAAAGCATACTAAACGTCAAATTACGTTATGATTACATTATGATTTTACAAATTAAGCACCAAAACATCATGTTTTACAACAAATCGACAGAAAAAGCAGTTCAATACACATTAACGTTATGTAGTAATTACTGTATTTACGAATTTAGCACCAAAACAGACAAGGGTTTCTTCTTTCTCCCATCCTGGACTGCATTGGATAATGCAGAACGTTGGATAAGCGAAGCTTGGATAAGTGAGACTCTACTGTAATGAGAGAGCCTCCTCCATTTGCCGCTGCTGAATAAGGTTTCCTTTGTGTTCCTTTGACAGGTAAAGGCTGCTCTGAACTCTATCTTGCACATTTTGTTGAAGAAGGGATGACCTTGGAGAAGCCAGACTCAGTGGGGCCAAATCATATAGGGCTGAAAAATCCCACGTTCTCTTCTTGGGGAGCTATGATCAAGAAGTCATGGTTTAAGTGGAAAAAAAGGGTTCATGCAATGGTCCTGCTGTATCAAGCACATTGCAAAGTCCTGAAATTAAACTTCTACCTGCTTCCCTACGACCCTTCCTTAAGACAGGTAACTGGGAACCTCTATCTTTTCCAGGTGTGGTAAATTAGCTAGATCATACTAGGTGGTTTTAAAGAATTCTGCATTAGGTCATGTCATTATGAAAACCTCTGTGAAAGTGATTTTCAATTCTCAGAAATCAGTGGCTTAGAAATAAAGGCCCCTGACCATATTGTACACAGGCAGGCCCGGATTAACCCCTTTTGGCGCCCTAGGCCACACTGTGGAATCACGCCCAAACCAAAGTTGTTTAAGACACTGTGGACCAGCAGCGTTGACTGTAGTGTTCATAGAAAGGCTTGTTGCTATGGAATAAAAGTCCTGCCAGGCAGCCCTCCTTCCTTGACTCAAAAAAGGAGGGCACGAGGAGGAGGAGGCGGAGGGAAGCCCCGCCCTGAGGCCACTTAGGCAATCCTCGGCATGCGGTCCGCAGTGTAGTGTCTTGGCGATGGGTTTGTAGCCTGTTGAGTCCTATTCGCCATGTTCCTGGTGGCCTGGGTGCGCATGCCTGGCAGTGGCTCAAGGGCGGGGCTCCATCCCTCCGCCTCCTCCTGCACCCTCCTTCCTTGAGTCAAGAAAGGAGGGCTTTACATCTCTTTTCCTGAGGAAGGAAGGATTTCCTGTTCTTGAGTTGGGAGCTGCCGAGCATGGCGGAGGAGGAACATGGCGGAGGAGGCAGAGGCGCTCCTTGATGACAAGGGGGGCCATTTCAGTGCTGGGGCACCATCCCCTCCTCCCCCATGCTGACATTTGTCCCCCACCCTCCCCAGAGATTGAGAGAGAGAGTTTTCTCCATGCCGCATGATGGAATCCTGTTTCAACATTTTTTTGGTCCGTGAACTGCGCCATAGCTTGCACCCCTAGGCCATGGCCTAGGGTGGCCTTATGGGTAATCCGGGTCTGTACATAGGTCAGCGTGGTTCGCTTTTGCTGCCTCGAAGTTTGTAGCTTTTGTAGAAGTTTTAATAGAATCTGTAGACAGTGTCTTCTACCAGTTAATTTCAAACAAGAAATATGCTTTTTCTGAAATTACGCCTGTAAAGGATCTGTGGGTAAGTTGTTGGTGACTGCTGGAAGAGCACTTTGGTTTTCTCAATGTTCAATGAGAGGCCGAGCTTCTCGTATGCTTCTGGAAAGGTGTTTAAAGTGGCTTGTAAGTCTTCTTCTCAATGCGCACAGACTACATTATCATCAGCATATTGGAGTTCTATAACAGATGTTGTTGTGACCTTGGTTTTGGCTTTCAGTCTGCTGAAGTTAAATAGTTTGCTATCTGTCTGATAAATGATTTCCACTCCGGTGAGAAGCTTCACATCAACAAGATGAAATATCGTAGCAATGAAGATGGAAAATATGGTTGGGGCAATAACACATCCCTGTTTGACACCTGATTCCATTGCTGTCCAAGATAGTTGCCACCATGTCATCATGGAGGAGCTACAGGATGTTCACAAATTTGTCAGGGCACTCAATTTTTTGGAGGATGGTCCAGAGTGCACTGCAGTATCCAAGGTCAAAGAACATGATTTTGTTCATCCATGTCATGGTGAATATCATGTTCACTGTTCCTCTGAACAGGGCTGGTAGGGTGTCTTCTGAAACAGCTAAAGATGATGCACAACCCCTGGAGAAACTCTTCAAAATAGTCCCATCCTCTTAAAGATTTCAGCAGGGATGAAGACTTTGTTATTTTTTTGTTGGCTGGTGGCATTGACTTCTTCCAAACTAGGCAAAAGGAATGTCAGATGAGAGCTTTTTAGTAAGGAGATGGTGGGGTGGGTCTGCTGTAACTAGTCCCACCTGCATCCATGTAATGTAACAGGGCAAGGAATGGGGGTGTGAGGCCTGCAAAAATGTCAGATGAGAGTTGATAACCATCACCTGTGTAATTGGAATGAGTGGAGGTTGAGAGAGGGGCTGGGAAGCAAGACTGGAGGATCTAGAGACCTGTGATTTGCCCTTAGACCTGTCTGCCAAGAATTAAGAGGTTTTGTTTGCGGACTATCTGCCAGAGACCTGCTAATAGTACCTGTAATCTCAAAGTCAGAAGTGATCTCGTTTCCTCTTCCCAGGCTGTCAGTCGTCAGGAATTGGAGCATGATTCAAAGGAAATTAAAAAACCTGGAATTATGAAGTCTCTGGTGAATGGTTCTCACTTCTATCTGGAAAACATGACTGATTTCAAAATCTGTCCAGAGGTGAGGCACAAGAGGCGATGCATGTTGCCAGCTTACCAACCAAAGCAGCAAGGCAGAAGTGCATTGCTACCAGCTTACAATTCAGTTACACGTTATTTGCATTGATTAAGGGATTTCTCAAACTCTTCCAGCCAAAATAGTCATAGATTTTTTAACAGAGAAAATGGAGCTAGATGGGAAAAAAAGCTGTTAGGGGAGTAGTCTTGACACACTCTGAACTCACGCTCACTTCCACAGAAACTGAAATTGAAATACCGGCCTCCAGAAATGCAGCACTACATGGAATTATTTGCAAGAGACATGAAAGATGAACTCAAGCTTTCCCTTAAGGATGAAAAGAATGAAAAAGAAATAGTCTGGGAGGCCTTCATAAGAAAAGGTGAGTTTGGACCAAGGGAGGAACCCATAACTGAACCAAAGTATTGGATGTAAGATTGAGAAAAATATCCCACAGAGGTTCTCTTTCTGACTCTCTTTTTCCTGTTTTCTTTTAGAAGAATTGAAGTTTACTATTTCGCATCCCTTAGAAGATGAGGGCGACTCTATGGGTATATATGGTGCTTGAAGATGCAAAATATTTTTACTTGAGTGACTCACCTCATCCCAATAGCCCAAGATCATTTGCAGCTTTGACTTGGCCTTGGAAAGTGTTGTCAAGATCTTACACCGCGTGATTTTAGCCAGATGCATTAGTTCTTATCCTGTCACTACTATTCTTTTCCCACACTTTCTTCTTGTATCATATACTATATGCTGGGGGTGGAAGCTGTCAGGTCTTGATCCCCTGGGCAAATCTGGGCCACATCCACACAGGCATTATAATCCAGTTTGAAGATGGATCAAGGCGGGGGTGTCCTGATAATGCTCCCCCAATGCAACCTCCAGTTTGCATCCACCCTAAAACTGTAGGTTTGCCAGGAGAATGAAACAGACGGAGTCAAGATGGAGATGCAGCATCTATCAGGGAACTATTTCCCTGTTCCTTTATTGGCATAATCAGTGAGAAGTGCAACGTGTTCTGAAACATTTTTCTGATTAGATTGTTAGCAAGACCTTGGTAATGATTGGCTGGCAGGTGCCTTGAGCTTGGCACAGTTTGCTGAGCACACTGTTTCTCTCGTATGCTTTTCTATTGCCTAGAACTTAGTATTGTCCCTTGCCATGGTTTGCCAATAGATCAAAGGTAATACTACAAATCCCACTATTATAGTTTGCCAATAATCAGTGGAATAATCCTACATCAAACTGCATGAATAAAATAAGCCCTAATTCCAGCTGGAAGATGTAGTAAATCTATTCAGTGTCTAAACAAGAAAAATAAAGGAGTAAATCCTTGCCATGCCCCTCCCTTTGTTATCGAACATGACTAACCCCCCACTTCTAAAAAAAGAGAGTTATAGTTAACATGGAAATGGATTTGTAGTTTTCCAAGAGCAATATGCAAGAATGAAATAAGTGGTGTCCTCTCTTTTCCATAAAGCCTTCTAGGCCTCTCCACCTTAAGACCCTTGCCTCTCTCAGGGGCGGTCTAAGGTAATTTTAAATGGTAAGCAACCATTATTTCCCCCAACATTATTTTGCCCCCCTCCGCATGCCCAGAAGCTCCTGTCCGCAGGCGCAGTAGCCTGTAAAGAACCAGTAAGGAGGAACTTAAAGACTATACAGTCAAGAAATGGTAGGTTTTCAATGATTCGACCCAAGAAGGCTATGTGCCTCTGTATGATATACCTCTATGATTATTGAACTTCAACATCGCACACAAAGCCACCTGGATTCATCCCCGGTCTTTGATAAAGCTGTGGTCAACGAAACGTTGTCAGCGCGGGTATTTACGCAATCGTCAGGCCGCGCTGGGTCCATCTTTGAGTTTACATATTATCTGCTTGGAACTGCATTGATATTATTTTGGACTACGTTATTAACATTGGACTCAGACAATGGGATTATTTTGGGGCGTGTTGAATTCATGAACCTATGTTATTGAACTGCATTGTGCAAAGTGAATTTATGTTGTAGCATTACATATGAGATTGAACTGCATTGTGCAAAGTGAATTTATGTTGTAGCATGACATATGAGTGCATATAGCATTGCAGAGAAATATTATTGTATATATTAATCCCATTACGGATTCAGCATATTCAACATTTGTTTATTGCTTATAACTACATTGCAATATATATCTTGAAAACCTACCATTTGTTGACTTTAAGTTCCTCCTTACTGGTTCTTAGCATACTAGAGTTACTACTTCTTTTTTGACTAATCATAGCAGTAGCCTGTAAACACAGCACTCCCTATTCAGCACGCCCCCCCCCTTCCACGCATGCCCAGAAGGTCCTGTGCACAGGCACAGAAGCCTGTAAACACAGCACTCCCTATTCAACATGCAGGGAGGTTTGCTATGGCGCGGCGTCGGCACGCACAAGGCCCAAAAGCGGAACATCGGCCGGATGCTGCCTGGCGGGCGGGGGAATGCGCCCTGTACCCAGATAGCGCCCCACACAGTGGCGTCCTTTGCCTACCGGTAGGAACGCCCCTGGCCTCTCTTCTATCCTCCTAACAATAAACTATGTTTTATTCCTCTTTTATTCCAGCTGTTAGTCCCAGCTTCTGCCAACCTAGCAGTTTGAAAACATGCAAATGTGAGTAAATCAATAAGTAGTAAGTACCACTCCAGCGAGAAGGTAATGGTGCTACATGCAGTTATATTGGCCACATTACCATCTTCGGCTTAGAAATAGAGATGAGCACCACGCCCCAGAGTCGGATACAACTAGACTTTATCTTTTATCTATTCCCCAAATATTTATTCTACCTTATTCTTAAATGTACTAAATATAAGACAGTCTAAACTGCCTGACTCAGGCCACAGAGTTATTACTCAGGAATATATTCTCAATCCCAGACAATAGACTTCTTGAAGACCCCCCTTTGCTTGAAAACTCTATTTGCTCCCAGGAGGCGATCTGGAATGTGCCTCTTTTGTTGTTTTCTAAAATTATGCCTTTGTTTAATATAAAACTGGATTAAGCTATATTTCCAGGCTGTGCCCTCCCATGGGGCAGCTCTGCAGCCTCCACTCTAGATCAATCCTGCCATGAATCCTACCTAGTCTCTTTTTCTGGCCAATCAGTGACAGAAGAGGCACAATTCAAACTGCAACAATGGTTACCTGGTTATATAAAAACTGTTTTGCAGAGCAAATGCTCTCTTATGCTTGTAATTTAGGGTCAGGAGCCCAGGAGCATCGCTTCTTGGCCAATAATCACTTCTGTCCTATGTCATCACTTCACTGGTGAGTCTTTGATCAGGAACTCTGGTTATTAAATATGGTTAGACGCGCTCAACAGGCAGTCCCCTCTCATTTTATTGTGGTCTAAATTCCATATCACTGGAAAACATGGGAAAATGTTTTTGTATCCATCTATTCCTTGGTGGCATGAAAGGCAGTTTATCTATGACAAATGGCAATTTCTGGATCACTTCTTTTTTTGAAAGAAAAGGCTGCTCCCATGCCATAAAATGTCTATGATAAAAACATTCTTATACATCAGGTATTTGGAACAATATCAGTGGTTCCCAAACATTGGTCTCCCAGCTGATTTGTACTCCATTTCCCAAATTTTAATTCTGTTGGCCACATTGGCTAGGTCTTCTGTGACGTAAAGTCCAAAACATTTGGAGGACCAAAGTTTTGGAACCACTGATAAATTTTCCTACATATCCTATAGGAGGCACCTGGACTCATATAAATGCAAAAGAAAATTGATCTGAAATAATTTCTGGGGCCACATGTGACCCAAGGACCACAATTACTCCACTCCCTTTGCAGTTTATTCCTCTTCCCTTTTCTAGATGCTGGTGCCTGCAGGCAAACCCACACACCAATAGAAGCTGGCCGATCCTCCAAAATATCGGGTGAGTCCTATTAGTGTAATATCAATATATATAGTACAAGTTTAAAATCTCCATGCTGCTAGCTGTGAAAGAGTTAAGTTGTAGAGCGTTATGAAGTATGCATGGAGCAGACAAGGAAGATGTTGCAATAGACTAGGAGGCTGGGCACTGAATTAATGAGCTGATAACAGTGGGGTATAAATAGAGCAGGTATGATTTTGTTCTTTCTCTTGGCTCTTCTCCCTCACATCTGACTGTTATTGCAATGAATGAAGTGTAAGTAAAGATAAGAGCCGCTACCGAAGCAGAAACAACTGTGTCTGAAGTCAGTTAATTGGATGATAAGAAGCAAGTTGGACAGCAAATTGCGCGGTTAAATCCATCTTCCTATCATAAGCTGCTTTTTTTTTTAGTTTTAAAATACTTTATTCACAAATAACAAAGCAGTTACAAACATGGGTTGGGGGGGGGGGTATGGGTAAGGGGATGTACATTAGGGGATATTAAAAACATAGTGACAGAAGTAATACATAGTACAAAGACGTTGACTTCACATCTCTGTGTACTGAAATAAGTCTTAGTCTGTTTTAACATATCTTAACCCTTCCAGGTGAATTTTTACAGTTTTAGTCCTTTCAGCTCTATATTTTTTCTTTTTTTGATATAGTCTATGAGGGGTTGCCAGACTTGGTAAAATCTTTTTGCGGAGCTATCTCGGAGTAGCTGAGTCAATTTATCCATCTCCAACACTTCGTAAACTTTATTGAGCCATTCCTCCTCGTCAGGAACTTTAGTTGTTTTCCAATGCCTGGCTAGCATAATTCGCGCCGCCGCCGTCAAATATGTTAAGAGTTTTTCGGAGTCCTTGTTCAGATCTTGTCCTGCAATATTTAATAAGTATAATTCTGGTTTCTTTCCCCCCGTCAGGTTCAGAATTTCAGAAATAGATTTATGGATCATATTCCAATATTTGCTAACCACTTTGCATGTCCATAATTGATGGTAGTATATCCCCTTTTCTATGTTACATTTCCAGCATCGATTGTTACCACTCTTGTTTATTTTTTCCAATTGACTGGGCGTCAGGTACCATCTATAAATAGTTTTATACGTATTTTCCTTAATACTATACGCATAAGTATATTTTTGTTTAATTTTCCATATTTTATCCCATTCCTCCTGGGGGATTATGTAACCAAATTTTTTTTCCCATTTTTCCTTATATTCTAGTTCTGGTTTATTTTCTTTCTCCCAGTCTAATAAGAAATTATATAAGACCCTCACCGTTTTCTTTTCTGAGTGAAGCCAGAGTTTTTCACCTCTGGTTGGTACCCATTCCCAGCCAATCTTTCCATCCATTTTACTCCTTTTTTCCAGCTGGTTATATTGGAACCAATTTAAGTTATGGGATTGTAGTTCTTCTTGTTTTTTCAGCACTATATTACCTTCTTCTTTTTTTAGTAGATCCTTATATTTTGGCCAGGTTTCATTTTTTATTCTTTTCATCTGAAAGGCCTCGACGGGGGATACCCAGAGCGGGATTTTTGTACATAATAGCTTTTTTGTTTTATTCCAGATTTTTAGTAGTGTAGATCTTATCACATGATTATTGAAGTTTCTATCTTGTTTAATTTTGTTGTACATTAGATAGCTATGCCAGTCAAACTTTTTCCCTGCACCCTCTAAGTTTAACAGCTCTTTATTTTCCAGGTTAACCCATTCCTTTAAGCTTTCCAAACAATTTGCTTCGAAGTATCTAATTAAGTTAGGAGCTCCTAATCCTCCATTACAAGATCTTTCTTGTAAGTAGGCTTTTTTTTTATCCTTGCCTTACGTCCTTGCCAGATAAAGCTGGCAAGTTCTGCTTGCCATTTTTTAAATATATGATCATTTTTTAGTATCGGAAGCATCTGAAATAAAAAGTTTAATTTGGGGAAAATCATCATCTTTATCGTGGAAATCCTGCCCAGAAGGGAGAGTTTTAAATTTTTCCATTTACCAAGGTCGGATTTAATTTCTTTCCATGTATTTTCATAATTGTTTTTAATTAGTTGACAATTATTTGACGTCAGATTAATACCTAGATATTTTATTTTCTTTACCACCTCCATCCCTGAGATCTCTGCGATTTCTTCTATTTCTTTTTCCTTAATATTTTTTGTGAGTATTTTGGATTTTTTCCTATTTAGTTTAAAGCCCGATATTTCCCCGAATTCTTCTAATTTCTGTAGCCATAGCTTCAAGTTATCCACGGGATTTTCTATGATACATACCAGGTCATCGGCAAATGCCAGGATTTTGTATGATTCCTTCCCGACCTTCAGACCTTTAATATTGTTGTCTTGTATTATATTTTTCAGTAGAATTTCATGAATAAAATTAAAGATGAGAGGCGAGAGAGGGCAGCCCTGTCTGGTTCCTCTCTGGATCTCTATGCTTTCTGATTTTTGTCCATTAACAATAATGGTAGCCCTTTGGGTTTTATAAATGCCCATGACCGCTGTAGTAAAGTAGTAACCCATGTCAAGCTCTCTCAGTAGTATCTCGATTGTATCCCAGCTTATTTGGTCGAAGGCTTTTTCCGCATCAATAAACGCTAAAGCCTGAAGTCAGTTAATTGGATGATAAGAAGCAAGTTGGACAGCAAATTGCGCGGTTAAATCCATCTTCCTATCATAAGCTGCTTTTTAATCTCCGCAGTCATCTGGAAATCAGGATTGCTGGAGGTCAAAGTGCCTAGCTGCTAGTCACTTCACCTTTCCCAAAACTTCAAGATGCCATAGCATTCTCTGCCACTGATTTTTACCTATTATCTCTTTTCTGACTCACCAGGGATGCACTTCGTCGAGCGGCACCGAAAGGAGTTGATAAGGCGGACCTGCAATGTAGAGGGAATCTTGGATATGATTAAGGGGGCGTCCTGGATGATGAGCAATACCAAAAAATCATCTCCATGAAAACCTCCCAGGAAAAACTGTGGGCGCTCTACATCCTCCTGCCAAGCTGGAACCACGATTGCAAGGATCAGCTTTATAAAGCATTGAAGATCAAGGAGAAGCATCTTATTGATGATCTTGAAAAGAAGTGAGGCCACAAATGACCAAATGACGCCACTAAATATTCACCTGGCTTCTTGTACAGTGCGACTTTGGTGCTTTTGTTTTGAATGTATTTGACAGAAAACACAAATCCTTCAAATCATACAAAGCAGCAGTAAACCATGTTACCTTTTTGTCCTTGATGGCCCTGAAAGGAGATTTATTTATTTATTTATTTATTCATTCGGCTTAATAGACCGCTCTATCCGAAGCCCAGAGCAGTTTACAACACATAAAATATACACATTAAAACACATAAAAATGACCTTATAAAATTTAAAACTTCCCTCCCTACAATACAACTACAGCAGGTTAACACATAGTGCAAATAGCAATGACAATGACGCGGCAAGATGGCATGTTATGTGCACCAGATGTTCAAGTGCCAAATGCCTGTCTAAACAGCCAGGTCTTGCAGGACCTGCGGAATGCCATCAAGTCCCGTAGGGCTCGCGTCTCCTCAGGCAGCGAGTTCCATAGGGTCGGGGCGGCCACAGAAAACGCCCTCTGCCGTGTACTGGATAGTCTGCAAGTCTTTACACTAGGAACCTCCAACATGTTGAGCCCCTCTGAACGCAGTGATCTTCTGGGGCACATATGGGGTAAGCCGCTCCCTCAGGTACACTGGCCCCAAACCATATAAGGCCTTGAAAGTTAGAGCTAACACCTTGAAGGAGACCCGGAATTCGATTGGCAGCCAGTGCAGCTCACGAAGGAGTGGTGTTACATGAGCCGTTCTTGTGGCTCCTAGGAGTAGGCGTGCAGCTGCGTTCTGCACCAGCTTGAGTTTCCGGATTGCCGACAAAGTTAGGCCAATGTACAGCGCATTACAGTAATCGAGCCTCGAGATGACCGTGGCTTGGATCACTGTGGCCAGGTCGCAGCGGGAGAGATAGGGAGCCAGAAGTTTTGCCTGCCGCAGGTGGTAAAAAGCTGTCTTGCAGGTGTCGGTTTATGAAGGGACAATGGGATTTGTAATTCCATATATCCACAGTTGCAAGAAAAAAACAGTAAAAGGTGGTTGATGGGTATTTGGCAAAACAGAAGCAAAAAGAACAAAGTTTGGCTTTATAAAAGACACAAACTTTTATTTACAAAATATATAGCTCTAAATGAACAAAAAAGCAATAACATGCTCTTTCAACAAATAGTTCGTGTAGAGATGAAAAAACAAAGCAAATAATGCAGTTCTCTTCTTCAATATACTTCTACACAGTCTTTAGCAACAGTCATCTGTGTTAATTCACACGGAATTGCAATTCCCAGCACCTCTGTTACCATCTTCAACATGGTAGCAGTTTATGAATGCATTTCTTCAGATTATAGCATTCCAGCATTTCAGCAATACAGGGAAACATATCTTCAAGCTTAAGCATACAAGCATTTAAATGCAATTCTTCAGTCTATGGCATTCCAGCATACTAACATCACAGCAGTATATCAGCCAGGAACCTTCAGCCAGCACAGCAACCAGCATAGACAATAAGAATCTGCAAAAGCTTCCTCTCCCCACAAACTCATCTGTAACATAGAAGCTTTTATGCAAACACAGCTGCCACACCCAACTTGATTCAGGAAACACTCAGCTCCACCTATACATTCATTATAACAACAGCTTTACTCCCAACACAAACTAAGAGAAACAGTTACTAATAACTCAAACAATTGTTTTAAATCTTTACAGTCTGACAGCAGGCGCATGCAATCTGCGCCTCCATAGACAGCTGAGGGTCCAGCCGGACCTGTAAGCTCTTGACTAAAGGCTGCAGGCATAGTGCCACGCCATCAAACGTTGACAACTGGATCTCCCCCGGGCAGCCCAGCCACAAGATCTCCGTCTTTGCCGGGTTCACCTTCAACTTACTGGCTCGCAGCCATCCAGTTACGACTTCTAGGCAAAGTTGGAAATTATCGGGTACAGATTCCGCCCCGGCGTCCATCCTTAGAACGAGCTGGGTGTCATCAGCGTACTGGTGGCACTCCAGCCCGAAACTCCGCACCAATTGGGCGAGTGGTTGCATGTAGATGTTAAATAACAGCGGGGAGAGGATAGCCCCCTGAGGGACCCCGCAATGTAAGGCGGAGCCCTCGGAGACCACCCCTCCCCACTTCACTCGCTGCAGGCGGTTTTGGAGGAAGGAGGACATCCAGTTGAGAGATGTCCCCCTCACCCCCGCCACCGCCAGGCAGTGTGTCAAACGTTGGTAATTGACAGTATCAAACGCTGCCGTGAGGTCCAAGAACATGAGCAGCGCCGATCCGCCTTGGTCCAAGTGGCAACGGAGTAGGTCTGTGATGGAGACCAGGACAGTCTCTGTCCCATGGCACGAATGGAAGCTGGACTGGAAGGGTCTAGCCAGGTTGCATCATCCAAGAAAGCCTGCAGCTGCTCCATTGCTGCCCTCTCAATTACCTTGCCCAGGTACGATAAATTGGACACTGGGCAGTAATTGGAGGGAGCCGCGGGATCTAACCCTGGCTTCTTCAGCAATGGAGTAACCACCGCCTCTTTTAACTCCTCTGGAAAAGCTCCCTGCTCAAGGGAGCAATTGACTATATTCAACAGAGGGCCTCATAACCCCTCCACGCAAGCTCGAATCAGCATGGAGGGGCACGGGTCGAGGGAGCAGGTGGTAGGTCGAAGAGCTGCGAGATGAGGCCACAATAAAAGCAGATCAGTATCCTTCAGAAATCCAACTGCATATCCTATATAATTTCAAAGCTTTGATTTGTATTCATGCATATTTGGAAAATAGCTAAAATGGTGGTGGTTTGAGCATTGAATGAGGACTCCAGAGACCAGGGTTCAAATTCCATCTTGTCCATGGAAATCTACCAGATGACCTTGGGCAAGCAATGCTCTCTCAGCCTCAGAGGAGGCTAAAGGCAAGCCCTCTCTGAATAAATCATGCCAAGAAAAGCCCATGATAGGGGTGCTTTAGGATTTCCATAATTTGGAAACAATTTGAAAGCAAACAACAGGGCTTAAAATGGCTTGGAAGAGAGGGGGATATACACTGAAATCTATACCCACACGGTTTAAGAGTCTTCTAGGGCATTTTGGACCCAACCCCTAATTATAAATTGTTGGGCTTTAAAAGAATGTTCTACATGGTGGTGGTCCACGGTCTTGTTACATCTAGGATAGACTACTGTAACAGACTCTACATGGGGTTGCCCTTGAAGACTGTTTGGAAGCTTCAAGTGGTCCAATGGGCAGCAGCCAGATTTCTAACTGGGGTGGCATGCAGGGAGCATACAACTCCCCCATTACGCCAGCCGCATTGGCAGCCAGTCCGCTACCAAGTACAATTCAAAGTGCTGGCTTCAGCCTATAAATCCCTAAACGGTTCCGGCCCTGCTTACCTGTACAAACATCTCTCTCTCTCTCTCTCTCTCTCTCACTCTCTAACCCACCTCGGGGACTAAGGTCTTCTGGGAAGGCCCTGCTCTCGATTCCACTTCCCTCGCAAGCACAACTGGTGAGGATGAGAGACAGGGCCTCTCAGTGGTGGCCCCTCTGCTATGAAACTCCCTCCCTAGTGAAATTAGAGCAGCCCCTCCCTCCAGACCTTCAGGAAGAAAGTAAAAACATGGTTATGTGACCAAGTTTTCGAACAGCAATGTTTTTAGTGCAATAAGAGAATAAGGAATTGTACCGGACCAATGGAATGACTATATATTTTATTTTGGATGGCGTGATTTTAAGAATTGTTTTTAATATGTGTTGTTTAACGGGTGGGTTTTAATATAAATGTTATTATATAGTCGATTTTTTATGTTTATGTTTAAATGTCATTATGTTCTCTCATACTGGGGGACCCTAGTAATCTCCTTCACTGTTATGTCTCTCAGGTGACTGTTTGGGATGGCTGTTGCCCTGGGTTCAGGGTGTAGCACAGGGTTGGTAATTATCTGCTTCTTTCCTAGGGGACTGGATATATTGTCCGGGAGGGGAGTTTTTGTTCTCAGTCCTTCCTCAGGCGTCTGTAGTGCCCTTTCAAACTGCCCCTCTCTGTTACGATTCGGGAGAGTGGATGCCTTGGGTTGGGAATCCTGGCTATGGCAGAGCCTATCTTTCATTGAAGGTGTTGATAGAGGGCTCTGTAAGGTCTGTGAATACCTTTTTTCTGCCTCATGGTTGGCCTTCTCCAGTCAACCTTTGAGTGCTGTTATTTTCTCAAATAGACTTTTGTGCTGATCCCTCGGCTGTGGTAAAAGTTGTTGGCGTGCATCCATCTGTGGAGCTGGGTCAGTTTTTCTTTCTTGTGTGGTTTGAGACACATGTTCCTGCATTGTTGGTTTGGCTTCTGTGTTTAAGGTTTAATATGGTTAGATTTTTAATTAATAGTTATATGTTAATGTCTGGTTATATGTCTTGGTTTTCACATGTATGTACAGCATTGAATTTTCCCTATTTATCCAGAGATGGCCTGGCCACGGTGATCCAAGCCACGGTCATCTCAAGACTGGACTACTGAAACGCCCTTTACATTGGCCTGCCCTTGTCTCTGATCCGGAAACTTAAGTTCGTCCAGAATGCCACTGCTCGACTCCTCACTGGAACTCCAGTGAGAGGTCACATAACTCCCATTCTTCAGCAGCTTCGTTGGCTTCCGGTCGAGCACCGGATCACCTTCAAGGTGATGGTGTTAACCTTCAAGGCCTTGCATGGTCTGGGGCCGTTGTATCTGAGGGACTGTCTTATGCCCTATCAACCCCAGAGGTCACTCCGCTCCGAAAAACTGAACCTCCTCGAGGTACCTAGCATCAAATCTATCCGCCTAACATCCACCCAGCGTAGAGCCTTTTCTGTGGTGGCGCCATCAATCTGGAACACTCTTCCAAGTGAAGTCCAGGCTTTGCAAGACTTACCATCCCTTCGCAAGGCCTGTAAGACTTATATTTTCCAGTTAGCTTTTGATTGCTAAGCTGTATAATTATAACTTGTTTAAATTTTAAATGTTGTCTTTGATTGTTTTATGCTTTTATGTGATTGTGAGCCGCTCCGAGCCCTCGGGGAGTGGCGGCATACAAGTTCAAATAATAATAAATAAATAATTATGTTGGAAACTGCTTTGAGTCCCCTCGGGGAGAGAAAAGCAGTATATAAATGCAGTAAATAAATAATAAATAAATACACGAAGATATTGGTAAGTGTATCTTAATGTAGTTCTTCAATTCTAAGATTCACCATATAAACATTTCTAAAAATGGAGTGTGTCTCATGGGTGCTTTTATATGTAAACAAATAAAGGGTTTTTTTCTGTTGGTGGGACTGAAATAAGTGTGCATCCTACAATCAATGGCATCTTAGAATCAAAGAAATATGGTATTTCAAATCCAAATGTTGTTAGATTGCGACTCCTTTTTGACATACAGTATTTTTGCACTTCATTTGCCAATCATGAAAGACGGAAAAAAGGTTTCATTCAAATGTGTAAAAGTGTTTTCTTGCTGAAATAGGCTTCTGTAAAGCTTCAATTGGAGTCACATCTGTTCACCAGTCCCCAGCTATTTCACCTATTTTTGCTATGCTAGCTCCAAAGTGATTTTTATTGTCTCTTCCTCCTGATTTTTCTCGATAACCATTTCCCTGGTTTATTGGTGTTCTGGAAGTTATATTGTCTCATGAACTTAAAGTCCTTGGCCATTTGCTCCATTTCCAGATTTCTTCATTGTTTATTTAAAAGCTCCAGTTGGTGTTGGAGTTTTGTATTTTTTGGAAGTTTTTAAAATTCTTTTTCTATTTTCTCTATTTCCTGTTGGATAGCCTTCAATTGTTGATTCTTTAATTTATTCTTTCTGGCGTTTTGTTGTATAAAGTTGCCACGCATGACAGCTTTACTTGCGTCCCAAATTATGTTGATGTCCATATCTGACGTTGTATTTAAGAGGAAGTATTCCTTTAAGATTTTTTTATTTTTGACTATGTCGGCTTCTGTTCTTAGTAAATTTTCATTTAATCTCTATTTTCTTGGTTTCGGTTTGTGGTTAATAAATAATTCCATAGGGCAATTGTCTGTGTCTCTTCTTGGGAGTATTCTTATGTTGTCAACTTTAGGGGTTAGAGATTTGGTTGTCCAGATCATGTCGATCCGGGACCATGTGTTATGTCTATACGAGAGGAAAGTGTAGTCATGTTTTGTGGGATGGGTGCACTCGCCATATGTCCTGCATTTCTAATTCCTCTTGCAAATTTAAAAAACTTGCTGGCAGTCTCCCCTGATTGTTTAGGCCTTTCCTTTTCCCCGTGGTGTTTTTATCTGCTTTGCTGTCCATCACTCCGTTAAAGTCTCCAAGTAATATCAGTTCGTTGTACTCTTGTTCTAATATGAGTTCTTTTAGATTCTTAACAAACTGTCCTTTCGGTCCATTCGGTGTGGAGATGTTGCAAATCAATAGTTTTTGTTCTCCCTTTTCTATTATTATACCTATAATTCTCCCTTCTGTGTCTTTAAATGCCAGTTTTGCTGGAAGATTTTCTTTCACGTAGATCACAACCCCTCTTTTCTTGTTGGACGCCGCCGAGTAGAATTCTTTACCTAGTTGTTTTTGTATTAGGTATTCTGCATGTTTCTGTATTATATGTGTTTCTTGTAGGGTGATTAGGTCATAATTTCCTTTTCTGATTTGATTGAAGATTTTTTTCTTTTATTGGGCGAGTTTTGCCCGTTAACATTGTTTGAGAAACATTTAAGTGTCCATTCCATCTTTTATTTCGTCGTCTTCTTCCTCCTCCTCTGGTCTTTCTGGGTTTGATTTAGCTCCGTCACTTGGCTTTCATCTGGCAAATTTGGTGATTTCATACATGACCACGGCGGCTAGAATAGTTTATGCAAGATCCTGGAAACAAAAGTCAAGACCCCATAAAGAAGAATGGGTAGAAAAATTATGGACATAATGAATATAGACAAGTTGACATTTCTGATCGTGAAGATACAGAACAAATGCAGTAAGATGACAGATTGGTCTCTACTGAAGAATTGGGCAAAGGACAATGGAATTAAGATAATGATTTAAATATAAAACAGACCCATTACCAAGAGGAAGAAGAGAGACTACAAATAATTGAAGAACTAAGAGACTATACATTGATTTAACCTACTATGCAGAGATACGGAAGAAACCTTTCCCCCTCCCTATCTCTCTTCCCCCCTCTCTTCCACCCCCCCTTTTCACTCTCTCTCTCACTTTCATTCGATTTTATTTCCTACTATCCTATACCCTAAATTGTTCCACCACTTTTATTGTTATCTGAAAATTCTAATAAAATATATATCAAAGTGATATTTTATTATGTGTTATTGGGCTTGGCCTCATGTAAGCCGCCCCGAGTCCCCTTGAGGAGATGGTGGCAGGGTATAAATAAAGTTAATAAATAAATAGATAATTTTTGGTTTCTCTGTGCAATTATTTGCCTAACCATTGTTACAGAGGCATTGGTTCAGATATTGCCACTTTTCTTTTCTCACACATTTTTCTTGTGTCATACAGTATATGCCAGGAATGGGCAACTGTCAGGGCAAACATGGAGGACTGTATCCCTTGCCATGATTCTACTGGAAAATATTTGGAAATCACTTTTGTACCTACATACCCTTTGGGGGTGGCATGGGAGCCAAACTCTCCAATTTGGTTCTCCACCCCCCACCCAAATATGATGAACTTGAAGTTAATTTCTAGGACACTTCTCGTTGGGGAATTTGAGCTGTCAGTTGGGGTGATTCCACCATAAATACAGCAGAGTACCAGAAGTAATTTTCATAACCAGCAGAAACTTGCATGTGGTGAACTAGGATTAGCTTTTACTCCATAGGATGGCACAGGATTGCAGGCAGAACTTTAGGTTCAAATTTATTTATTTATTTATTTACATCATTTCTATTCTGCCCTTCTCACCCTGCAGGGGACTCAAGGCGGATCACAATGCACATATACAGGCAACCATTCAATACTATAGACATACAACACATATAGACAGACAACGAGCTACACAATTGGTCGAGAGCTCACCCCGACCCAGGCAGGCCTTGAACTCATGACTTCCTAGTCAGTAGAGATCTTATGCAGCTGACCCCCAGCCAGCTGCGCCACATTTCCGGTATTTATTGCAGTAAAAGAAATACATTCTTGATAGAAATGGTCTTGGAGCTAATTAAAAGGTAAAGGTTTTCCCCTGACATTAAGTCTAGTCGTGTCCGACTCTGGGGGTTGGTGCTCATCTCCATTTCTAAACCAAAGA
>JARBWK010000008.1:137031929-137108723 GCA_030556195.1 Anolis apletophallus | reverse complement strand
CTTCAGGTTAAACATGCCCAGCTCTTCAAGCCGCTCTTCATAGGGCTTGTTATCCAGACCCTTATAGGCCCTTATAGACTCTATAAGTTTCATAGATCTGTGTGGCCTCTTTCGCTGCCTCCCTCCGCAAAAGCGGAGCACTGGGCGGAAATGATTGAGTTGGTGTTTTTGTGTTGGCTTGGATTTCTCACGAAAACAGCCAAAGCCGGAAGCTCCACGTCAGTGAATTGGGCAGTGAGTGAACCTGGGAGCATCAGGAGGCTGAGGCAGTCCAGAGTCGGAGCCATGCTGAGTCGAGGCTCCTGAAGGCTTCCTCAAGGTGGGCCTGGCCCTGGCGGAGCCCTTCCTTTGCCTCGGGGAGGATCTTTGGGGAGGGAAAGAGCTGCTAGGAGGGAGAAGAGTGCCAATTTCCCACGGCACACCTGACGATCGCTCACGGCACACTGGTTGGGAAAACTGCTCTATATGGTTCTGGCCCAGCTTACTTGTCGGAGCGCATCTGCCCCTACGTCCCTCCCTGCAAGTTAAGATCTTCCGGGGAGGACCCTGCTCTCGCTCCTGCCAGCATTTCAAATGCGGCTGGCCGGGACGGGGAACAGGGCCTTCTCGGCTGTGGCCCCCCTGCCTATGGAACGCACTTCCAAGTGCAATACACTCGTCCCCATCCCTCCTGGCGTTTAGAAGGAAGCTAAAATCCTGGTTTTGGGACCAGACCTTTGCACAATAGCAACATCTTGACTGGAATAGATTAGTGACGGCGACAGATTTGAGGATATGGCTTATTGTTCTTATTCATTCGGAATTGTGAATGGAGTATTGTTCTAATTTAATTGCTGTTGGTTATTGTTTTCATCTTACTGCTATTGTTTAACACTGCATTTATGGTTTATATTGTATTGATTGTGGCATTGGATTGCCTTTGTTAGCCGCTCTGAGTCCCCCCTCGGGGGTTGAGAAGGGCGGGGCAAAAACACTGTAAATAAATAAACAAAAAAACAAACTACTAGGTTGGCAGAAGCTGGGGCTAACAGCGGGAGCTCACCCCACTCCCCAGATTCGAACCACCGACCTTTCAGCCAGCAAGTTCAGCAGCTCAGTGATTTAACCCAGTTGGGTCTATCATAAAAACATTGACCTTTTTTTTTTTATTAAACTGCAAAAAACATCTTGCAGCACATTTTGCTCTAGTTT
This sequence comes from Anolis apletophallus, assembly GCA_030556195.1. NCBI lineage: Eukaryota > Metazoa > Chordata > Lepidosauria > Squamata > Anolidae > Anolis > Anolis apletophallus. The sequence goes on along the minus strand of JARBWK010000008.1, from coordinate 137,107,532 downwards.
TGCAATAATTATGTCTTTATAGAATCTCAACCAATTCAACCTAGTTAGTGACAGCCTCACAAAATGAAATTGTCCGGAAGGTGAGGTTACAAGACTTTAAAAAAATCCAAAGAATGAATATATTTTAATAAAACTTACATGGATTGTAGCATAGGTATTACATTATTGTTTGACATCATCACCATTCAGTTCGATACATTTTGTTACCAGTGGGACGGGTTTTTGATGCCTGTGTCACAGAAGTTTCCCTTCACCTTTTTCAACCAGTTTGTCACTTTTATTTTCACCCCTTTCGTCGCCGGAAAAGGGTTTTCCACCCAGGTGTTCCTTCAATTTAGTGAACAGATTATAGTCACTGGGTGCAAGATCGGGACTGTGAGAGGAGTGGCTTTAAACATCCCAACAAAATGAAGTCAGCAGCTCTTGTATTGCATGAGCAGTGTGCAGACACACATTGTCATGAAGGAGACAGACTTCCGCCATCAGCATCCCATGACGTTCGTTTTGGATGGCTCTGAGAAGTTTCTTTATGGCCTCACAATATATTCCTTACCCATTTTGTCACATGCTGACTTGACATTATGTCCTCTTCATAAACGGAAATGATTTTGTGATGAATCGCGGCGGCATTCATGCCCATAGCATTTAGGTAGCATGTTACAGCAAAAACTTCACACCTGGAAGGAAGTGGAATGAGGACGTTCATCTCTAACCTTCACCATAACACTAGTTGATGAGCTACTGACAACTGGCACTGCTCATTCGCTTCCGCTGGCTTCCCGCTACATGGCAGTGATACCAACTTCCCTCACGCCTTGTAACCTAACTTTCCGGATAACCCTCATTTAACAACTACTTTCAAAGTTACGTGTGTTATACATGAGAGGCAATATGGTGCCGTGATTTCAGCAGTCCCAATTGAATAGCTGACATGTCCTTATGAGCAACAACAACAACAAACCCTAAAGGGTGGCCTGACTAGCAACAGAAAACAACACAAGAGTCCAAACCACACCATTCAGAAGTAAACTGACATAGGCAATGTAAAATTACTTTATAGTTACTGCAGCTTGTTATTTTACATTGCCTATGTCAGTTTACTTCTGAATGGTATAAACCAGGGCTGTCCAACTGGCGGCCCACGGGCCGGATCCGGCCTCCCAGTACCTTCCCTACGGCTCCCTACCCTTTTAAAAAGAAATCGGCTGTTTATATTTATTTTTTATTTATTTATTTATTTATTCGCAGAGGGGCGGGGCTGGGAGGAGGAGCAGGCTCCCTCCTACTCTCTCCCTCCCCGCCAATTGGTGCTCGCGCCGGCGCAGTCGCACTCTCGCGCCGGTGCAGGCGCTCTCGGCGCAGGCGCTCTCGCAGGCGCACTGGCGCCAGCGGCGGAGGTCTGGCCGCGGCCTCGAAGGCCTGGCCACAGCTGCGAAGGCTTGCTGCGGCCGCGAGGCCTGGCCGCGGAGGCCTGGCCCAGTTCGCGGCGGCGCTCCCGCCTCCTCCGCCGCCACCTCAGGAGCCCCAACTGCCGCCCGGCCTTCTTTCCCTCCCCCTTCCCTCTCTTTCTCCTTCCTCCCTTCCTTTCCTTCCTCTCTTTCCTCTTTTCTTCCTTCCTTCTTTCCTCCCTCCCTCTCTTTCACCTTCTTTCCTTCCATCCATCCATCCATCCACCCTTTCCTCCTCCCTCCCTCCCTTCTTCCTCCTCTCTTTCTCCTTCCTTCCTTCCTTCCTTCCTTCCACCCATCCACCCTTTCGTCCTTCCTTTCAACTGTTCTCCCTCCCTCCTTGCCCCTCTTTCACCTTCCTTTCTTTCTTTCCTGCCACCCTTTTATCTTTTCTTCCTTCTCACTTTCCCTCCTCCCTTTCTTCCCTCCATCCTTCTCTTCTTCCCCTCCTTCCTTCCTTCTCCTGTTCATATTTGGGCATATTGAGTATTCATGCCAAGTTTGGTCCTGATCCAACATTGTGCTCTCTGGATGTAGGTGAACTACAACTCCAAAATTCAAGGTCAGTTCCCAAGCAAACCCTTTCAGTACTTTCTGTTGGTAATGAGAGTTCAATATGCCAAGTTTGGTTCAATTCCATTGTTGCAAGAGTTCAGGATGCTCTTTGATTGTGTGTTAACTATAAATCCCAGAAACTGTAACTCTCAAATGTCAAGGTCTATTTTCCCACAACTCCATCTTTGTTCACATTTGGGCATATTGAGTATTCATGCCAAGTTTGGTCCAGATCCATCATTATTTGAGTCCACAGTGCTCTCTGGATGGAGGTGAACTACAACTCCACAACTCAAGGTCAATGCCCACCAAAGCCTTCCAGTATTTCCTGTTGGTCATGGGAGTTCTGTGTGCCAAGATTGGTTAATTCCATCATTGGTGGGGTTTAGAATGCTCTTTGATTGTAGGCGAACTACTAATCCCAGCAACTACAACTCCCAAATGTCAAGGTCTATTTTCCCCCAAATCCACCAGTGTTCACATTTGGGCATATTGAGTATGGGGGCGGAGCCGGGGAGGGGGCGGAGCCAGGGGCGGGGCCAGACCCTTCGGCCCCCCAAGTCATCAGTGACCGGCAATCAGGCCCCTGGTCCGGTAGATGTTGGACAGCACTGGTATAAACTCCTTGTTGCTATACAATTCAATTTACTACCATCTGCTGGTGATTTGCAGTTATTACACCTTCACAATATAGAGTCTATTTTGCTATATTTTAGTGTGGTTTGGACTCTTGTGTTGTTTTCCATGTCCTTATGAGCACCTTTTATTACCTCTGCACTTAAAGCGGTACTTATTTATGTACTCACATTTCTGTTTTCGATCTGCTAGGTGTGCAGAAGCTGGGGCTGAGAGCAGGCACTCACTCCGACCATAAGAAATATAAATTTTATTTTGTCATTTCATTTTTGTCATGAAAAGTTGATATATTCAGGCATATTAAGGATTTACTTATATAATTAGAAAAGTCTTGGCTTTTCTTCACGAACGAAGATTCAGGAAGGACTCATCCCACGCTTTCTACAAGTGCATTAAAGGGCTTTTTCGGAAGTTGGATGTGTCCTTCGAGACTGTGCAATGGATTTTTCTGGTGGAACGCAGCGTGCCCAGAACTGGCCTCATCCTTTACACTAAAGATTCCTTTGCCAGGGCCTAGCAAAGCTTGGACGGTGGCAGCAAGGTCCTCAGGTCATAGGTTTGATTAGAGTTTCCTAACAGGGTTAGACGAACACCACCTGCTCGGGTTTGAATTTAGAGTTTTCCTTCTCTTAGGATGGTTGCCAAAAGGCTAGAGAGCCCATTCTGCCCTTTGACACTCTTTGTCAGACCCTTCGGTTGTGACCTGTCTGGCATGGGAGGCCCTACCGGTGGCTGTTATGCCACCGCCAGCATAGCTCACAACTTCTGGAGACCAAGGCTTGAATTTCTTTTGTTGTTTATTCCTTCAGTCGCTTCCGACTCTTTGTGACCTAATGAACCAGCCCACGCCAGAGCTCCCTGTCGGCCGTGGCCACCCTCAGTTCCTTCAAAGTCGAGCCAGTCACTTTAAGGATACCATCCATCTTGCCCTTTGTCAGTCCCTCTTCCTTTTTCCTTCCATTTCCCCCAGCATCATTGTCTTCTCCAAGCTTTCCTGTCTTCTCATTATGTGGCCAAAGTACTTCATCTTTGCCTCTAATATCCTTCCCTCCAATGAGCAGCCGGGCTTTATTTCCCAGAGTATGGACTGGTTGGATCTTCTTGTGGTCCAAGGCACTCTCAGAATTTTCCTCCAGCACCGCACTTGTGGACACAGAAACTCACCTTGGACACGTTATACTCTCTCAGCCTCAGAGGAAGGAAACTCCCTTTTGAACAATGGTAGGTTTAGCTTAGGGCAGCCATCAGACAGAAGCAACTTGAAGGGAGAGGACTACAAAAATAACAAGAAATATCTCTATAGAAGGCATGTTGAGAAGCATTGGCCCATTTGCAGTCTGCCATAATCCAGCTTTCTGGATTATGCAGCTACTATTGGGGGTAATGGATGGATGGATCATGAACTGTTAGGATTGCAACCCATCAGGGGTAGTAGAGTTTGAGAGTATTCCTTGAGTTTATTTGATGCTGTAACCAGGCAAAGATTCAAGCCGACTTCCTTTAGAATAGCAATGTTTGCTTACTTATAACTTCATGAACTTTAGTGATGCAGGTACATTTCTTTTGAAGGTTAAAACAAAAGCCCCTCCCACTGCTTCAGTACAAAAGACAAGGTAACTGCAAACTACAAAAAACACATAAACTTCAGGTTACAAAATGACATACTAATAAAATAGACAAACATCACATAGAGGAGGCTTGAGAGGTTGCATTCTCCAACACCCACTTCACTTGTTTATTCGTCGTCTGTTTCAACTTTTAAAAAAATGTGACTCTTCTAGTTCAAGGACTCCCTATCGATTCCTCGGATTGTTCCGTTTTAACCTGGAGAGCAACACAGATAAAAATGTTAGACCCGTGGTGCATCGACACTGTAGATTTGTACTGCTTGCCACTACTATTAACTGTCAAAGCTCAATGATGTGCAATCCCAGGAGTTGTAGTTTTACAGGTCTTTAGCCTTCTCTGCCAAAGAATGTTGGTGCCTCATCAAACAACAAATCCCAGGATTCCGTGGTATTGAACCATAGCAGTTAAAGTGGTATACAAGCAGTCCCCAAGTTACAAACAAGATTGGTTCTGTAGGTTTGTTCTTAAGTTGGATTCGTATGCAAGTTGGAACAGGTATATTTTGACTCAAGCCAAATATATATATTAGCTGTTTGAAAACATGTGAGTAAATCAATAGGTACTGCTCCAGCAGGAAGGTAACAGCGCTCCATGCAGTCATGCTGGCCACATGATCTTTGAGGTGCCTACGGACAACACCAGCTCCTCGGCTTAGAAATTGAGATGAGCACTAACCCCAGAGTCAGACACGACTGGACTTAATGTCTGGGGAAAACCTTTACCTTTACTCACTCTCTCTCTGTGTGTATGTATGTATGTATGTATGTATGTATAGGAGTATATAAAAGCTTTGGATAGCATAGGGAAGTGTTATCACCCCTGTGGTGTTTGTTTTGCTATCTGTGCTCCTGTTCAGAAGATTTCACCTCACTTTCTGTAGTGACAATTAGATTTTGAAATATTCGGCTTGTTAGAGATAAAGCTTCAGTGGAGACACCTTTTCCCTTAATAACTTCCAGAAATGAATTTCCCTTCAGAGGGATAGATTTCTATTACTTCCTGTTGTCTCACCCCTGTTCTTAACTATGAATTGTTTGTAAGTCGGATGTTTGTAACTCGGGGACTGCGTGTGGTTTGGTGAGGCACTGACACACTTTGATAGAGAAGGCTCAGAACCTCATGATCCCATGGCCTTGATACATGGCTGTTAAAGTGTCAAACCACTTTAATTCTACAGTGTATATGCACCCTGAGAGGCCCATGCCAGCAAATCCATTGATCCCTGGGGCCTAGGCTTAGGCCAGAGATGAGTAGCATTTTATTTATTTTATTTATTTATTATTTGCATTTGTATTCCGCCTCTTCCCGAGGGCTCGTGGCGGGTTACAAGACATACATAGTGATCGGCAGGCAACACTCATGCCGACTCACGAACAAAATAAAACAATGCTATAACCATAAAAATAACAAAAATGATACTAAAAAACATCATTAAAACATTGTTAAAATTACACTAAGTGACAAAAACGGTAACACAGAGTCATAAGTCGATTGAAAGCAAGAGGCGTTATATGTCAACCGAAGGCCTGCTTGAAAAGGAAGGTCTTACAGGCCCTGCGGAAGGGGGCGAGCTCCCGTATGGCTCTAGCCTCCTCCGGCAGGGCATTCCAGGCCGTTGGAGCTGCTACTGAGAAGGAGCGCTGCCTAGTTGATGATAGGCGGCAGAGGCGGATCGGTGGAATCTCCAGCAGGTTTTGCTCTGCTGAGCGGAGTGATCTCGGGGATCGTATGGGGCAAGGCGGTCCAAGAGGTACGCAGGCCCTAGACCGTACAAGGCCTTAAAGGTCAACACCAGCACCTTGAAGGTGATTCGGTACTCAATTGGCAGCCAGTGCAGTTGCTGGAGGATGGGCGTAAAAGTAGTTGGACTCCTGCTCCCATCATCCTTCACCATTGGTCCTGCTGGCTAATGTCGATTGTGGTATTCTATCCATTTCCCCGCCCATCATGCTCAATCCAAATTATTATTATTATTATTATTATTATTCCCCACTGCTTTCCATTCTGTAACACATTTCTTGCCCCCATTTTTCTTTCCAGGTGGGGTCGTGGTTTTGGCTTGGTGGCAGGCCTCTTGGGATCCGATAGTGTGTTCAACCAACCAAATAGCATCTTCGGGATTGCTTTCTATATTCTTCAGGTCCTTTTGGGTGAGTGATAACATTTGTTTTGTCATTCATAAAGATCCCAGAGTGATGCATACAGAAACAAAATATTCAGTAAAAGGAATATTAATATAACTATGCATGCTATAAAACCAAAAGAGTCCTCATTTGGCTGGGGGTGGGTGGGTTTGTTTTCTTTGGACTTTTGGTTGTCCTTGTGGGTGAATTCTGGGAAATATAGTTCAAAGTCTGTTTAAAATTGGACTGTAGCAAACAGACTGGAGATGTCTGTTTGAGAGAGTGCATGTTGTGTACACACATCTGTGTGTAAATATGTTTTGGTACAACTACTCTGTAAAGCCGCCTTGAGTCCCCTTTGGGATTGAGAAGGGCGAGGTATAAATATGGTAAATAAATAAACGATAACTCAGAATTTCCCTTCTGAGGGGTAGATTTATCTCACTTTCTTTTGTCTCCTATTCTTAACTAAGAGTTGGATGTAAGTTGGATGTTTGTAACTTGCGGACTGCTTGTAATAGGTTAATTTGGGGTTTGTTTTGCTTTCATTTCTGTGGCTGAAAGCAAAGTAACTTTGCATCCTTCTTCTTCCCAGGTTTCTCCACCAGTGGCTTGGCGGTCCTCGCTCTGTTGGGCTCATCCTTGGTCTCCATTGCTGGGTCGCTCTACCTGGCTTACATCCTCTTCTTTGTGCTCCATGACTTCTGTGTGATTTGCGTCAGTACTTACATCCTCAATTTCGCCCTGCTGTTTCTCAACTACAAACGCCTTGGCTACCTCAACCGGTCCTGGCAACGTCATCCAGCTAAGACCAAAAAGCAATGAATATAAAGCCTGGATCATGATAGAATGGTGAAGCTTTAGACAGATCTTTCGAATCTTTCTATAAGCCTTTTGTATAGCATACATTTGCTCATTCAGCTTGTTTTGTCCTCTTCCCACAAATCAGTGAGACCAGATTTTTCAGCATTCCTCTTCTCTGTGCCTTTGGATTCCAATCAAATTAAGACTTTGGGTTCTATTTTGAGTCTTAGATGGTTGCGTTGACCTACTGAACTCAATATCTTCTTTTATATATATATATATATATAGGGAGAGGGAGAGCGAGCTTATTTTTATAGGTCTTCATATAGGAACAAAAACAATGTTCATATAGGAACATAAACATATCAGTTTGTGCAAATATAGCAATTGCTGGTTTTGCTTTCTCAAATAGCATTAAAGTTAGAATTGTTGCCTATTTGAAATTAGGCAGGCAGTCATGGGCAGGACCTGATTTTGGCAGGAAACATCTGTGATTTTTAACCACACTAAATATAATTGAGAGTTTGCTATTTTTTTAATGGTATGTCAAGGTTTCCTGCCAAATTCTCAGCCTAAAATTGTACAAAAACGATATTTTTAAAAAATACAAAGATATGTTCTAACATTAAATTTGAGAACCGCACTACAATTTATCCTGGTTAGTGGTCACACTGATGTTGTGTCCTGCCAAATGGTTTACTTTTCCAATTATTATTATTAATAAAATAATAAGAGTAATAATTGTTTAAAACCTTTCTTTATATACCGCCTTATCTCCCCAAGACGACTCGGGGCGGTTTCCAATATAAAGCAGAACATTCAATTTACAGAAAAGAAAACCATACAACAAAATTAAATATCATAAAGCATAAATATAAAATTCCACTAAAACGCTTATGTGTATAACATATAAATATAATATATATACTTTATATTCCACTCTATCACCCCGAGAGGACTCACAGCGGATTACAGAATACATATATGGCAAACATTCAATGCTGTTATACAATTAACAAAGACAGACAATACATAGACAGAGGCAAGGCTTCCCTTTTTTCATTTCGGGCATCTGGAGGCTGTTCTCAACTCAGCCATGAGGAGGTGCTGTTGTTCCATTTTTCCACGCCGAGGAGCCTGTTGTCCATGGACGCTTTCTTGATTGAATTGCCAGCATGTCTTCAGGAGCAGCTTTTACCTCTCCCACCACAGTGGTATCTATTTATCTACCCACATTGCTGTTTTCGAACTGCTAGGAAAGCAGAATCTAGGGCTTGTACTGCCAACTTTCTGGTTGGCAAGATTTTCTGAGTCCCTTGAGTCAGGGAGAGAGGATGGTCTAGAAATAAAGTATTATTATTATTATTATTTATAGCTGGCATTTTAACCCGCTGTGCAAACCGTGGCCTCTTACTTACAGCTAGGTCTACGTTAGATAGGCTGAAACAAGCTTCTTCAGGCAGGAGACTCTGGATTGCCATTAAAAAGACAGTTAACGGTTATTTTTAGTGGTTTTAATAATGTTAGACATTGCAGATAAATGAAAAATAAACCAAACCTGCATTCAAATCTGTTATCATTATATTTTTAAATTCTGCAAGATGGAGCGTTATGTGGAACTCTGGTTTTGACAAAGGATGTCTGGCATATACTGACAGAATGCTGACATGGGATACACAATTGCCTAAAATGAATGTGTTGCCCAAATACATTTCAGAAGTACTGTATGTAACAGGTAGCAGTATAGGTCAGCAAACATATAAAATATTACATATCTGTGGAAATGTATACAGGTATGTGTAATATTTGGGATCATTTCCATTTGTTGCTACATATTACACATTTCTATGTTCAGACAGTTGGATTGTGTACGCATACCTTTGCCAATTGATATTGATTAGCAGTATAGTCCCAGTGGCTTGGTTAAATGATATTGGTCACATTGTGGTGGTCCTATGCACCTTAGAGTCATTTCCAACTTATGGCAAACCGTAAGATAAGCCTATAATGGGGTTTTCTTGGCAAAATTTGTCCAGGGGGAGATTCTTTTTGCCTTGCTCTGAGACTATGTGTCTACGCTGCAGAATTGATTCAGTGTGACCCCATTTTATACAATACTGAGAGTTACGGTTTGGTGAAGCACCAGCACTCTTTGGCAGAGAAGAGTACAAACCTTGTAAAACTGCAGCTCCAGTAATTCCATAGCATTGAGCCAGTGCAGTTGAAGTGGTGTCAAACTGCATTAATTCTACAGTGTAGACCAGTCATGGGCAAACTTCGACCCTTCGGGTATTTTGAACTACAGTTATCGCAACCTACTGGCTGTTATGAATTGTGGCAGTTGTAGTCCAAAACACCTGGAGGGATGAAGTTTGCCTATGCCTGGTGTAGATGCACTTTATGATTTGCCCAAGGTCAGCCATTGGATTTCTATGTCTCCTGCGGCATCAGAGCCCTTCCCCCACCACCAACGGCCGCTCTGGGGCCAGAGTAAAGAAGGGAGCAGAGACGACAGTTCCACCTTGTCTCCTGCGGCATCAAAGCTCCCCCCTCAGCAACAATATAATATTATATAAAACTAGTATTATTAATGATGTATTAGTATTATGCTGATAATATAGTATGTTATAATATTATATATATATATATATATACAGTATATATATATATATTGATAATATTTTAATGTAATACAATATACTACTAATAATAAGATATTATAATCATATATTTTATATTACATGTACGGTAATATTTCTAATAATATTACAGTATAATGTTATAGTACAATGTAATATATAATATTAATATTGTGCTATAGCAATAATATAATATATTGTATTTACAGTTTACTTATAAGCCGCTCTAAGTCCACTTCGGGATGAGAAGGGCAGCATATAAATGTCGTAAATAAATTAATATGGCTAATAGATTCAAACTCTGGTTTAAAACCACCGCATTATACTGGCTGCCATTGGACCCATACTAGTTGACTCTTTATCAAGAAGCTTTAGCTGTTTATGCCCATTTCAGGGAAAGAAAGACTCAGAGTGTGTTCATACATTTTAAATTTGAATGAGAAGAGAGGACAAGCTGATGTTCTCCAGGCTGCTTTAAACTACAGTTCCCAACAGCCTTAGCCAAAAGTGAGAAAGAGCTATTAATGGCACTTCTCATGTCCCCGCATGAGAAGCTGGAACTGACATACGGGAGCTCACCCTGCTCCCCAAATTCGCACTGCCAACACAAGGGTTTAACCCGCTCCACCAGCGGGGATGCCTAGCAATGGATTCAAACTGCAGGAAAAGACCTTGGGAAGAACTTCTTGATGGTAAGAGCTGTTCAGCAGTTGAATATGCTGCCTTGGAGTGTGATGGGGTCTCCTTCTCTGGAGGTTTTTAAGCAGGGGCTGGATGACCATCTGTCAGGAGGGCTTTGGTGGTGTTTTTCTGGATGTCCCTTGGGGCCTCATCCAACTCTAGGATTAGACTATGTAACACGATTTTTGTTCGTGGGTTATAAATGTCATTTCTTAATTAGTTCTATCATTTAAAAAAACATGGAAAAAGTTTATTAAACTGCAAAAACTTTGCTGGACATCCTGCAACACATTTGGCCCTAGTTTTTCAATGAATATCTCATCGACTCAACCAATTCAACATAGCTTTTGGCAGCCACAAAAACAAAAATTTCTGGAGTAGAACACAACTACTTTCAAATTAAGTACCGCACAATTAAAACAGGAAATAACACTTTCAAACCAGAAAGAGAAAATGTTTCAAATTTTATTTCATGGAGTTATAAGTCTATAGAGAGATTTTCACAGCCTCTTGAGATGGGAAAGCCTCGATTCTCAATACTGGAGTGTGTTTCTCATGTAAGAAACTGCACAAAACGGACAAAGGGGTTTGATTTCAACTATAATTCTCCAGAGTTGAAACAAATGAAAAAATTAATATTTCAATGGGTTGCTGTGAGTTTTCCGGGCAGTATGGCCATGTTCCAGAAGCATTCTCTCCTGACGTTTCACCCACATCTATGGCAGGCATCCTCAGAGGTTGTGAGGTCTGTCGGAAACTAGGCAAGTGGGGTTTATATATCTGAGGAATGTCCAGGGTGGGAGAAAGAACTCTTGTCTGCTTGAGACAGGTATTAATGTTGCAGCTGTCCACCTTGATTAGCATTTAATAGCCTTGTGACTTCAAAGCCTGGCTGGTTGCTGCCTGAAAGAATAATAGTAATAAATAATAATAATATTAATAATACACTTTATTTATATTCCGCTCTTCTCATCCCGAAGGGGACTCGGAGAGGATTACAGGTACACATACTTAGCAGACAATCCCTGCCGTTTCCACATACATATAGACGAAGAGAAGCAAACTCTGGCCACCAGGGGGAGCTGACGCACTCCTCATCTCTCAGCGTTCCAGCGTCCCTTGTTTCTTCCGCATTCCTCAGTGTTCCTGGCGTTCTTTTATGGCCTCATAATTCAGTCAAAATTTGCCTCCCCACTTAAAGATGCAATTGTCTTTCGGGCTGCAAAGGCCATATTAATTTATTTACGACAGAAGGCTACACTTAAAGGTCGAGCACCCACCTCGACCCGGGCAGGCCTCGAACTCATGACCTACTGGTCAGAGCCAGTTGATGGACTGCAATTAAGTCATTTTACATATGAGATGCCACATTACACCATCTCTGCAGCGCCTGCACTTTAATAGTATGGCAGCCTTACATCAGACCTTGACCTTGGCTTTCAAAGCCCTATGGGGCCGGGCCCAACATACAAAAGACCGCTTGCTGATGCCTGCTTACCAAGGACCCCGCGGCCAGCAAACAAGAACCTTCTTCACGTACCAGGCTTGAAAGAGGCCTACCTGGAGACCACGAGACGGAGATGGAGTCCCGTTGTTTACCCCTGTTCTTTGGAAAAATCAACATCTATATGCCACCAGACCAGAGAGCTCCAAGGTCTTTAGGCCTTCTGCCCAAAAGGACTTGGAGGCAGCCTGTTGATGGAGTGAAGTTAATTTAAATTAAGTGATTTATATGGTATTTAATTAATAATGTAAAAAAAGTCTAAATAAAATGAATTGAATCATGGGAGTTGTAATTTTCCAAGGTCTTTGGCCTTTTCTGCCCAAGAGTGCTTGGAGGCAGCCTGTTGATGAACTGCAGTTAATTTTAATTAAGTTATTTATATGGTATTTAATATTTTTTTAAAAATCAACGTCTAAATAAAATGAATTGAATCGTGGGAATTGTAGTTTTGCAAGGTCTTTAGCCTTCTCTGCCCAATAGTGCTTGGAGACAGACTATTGATGGACTGCAATTAATTTAAATTAAGTGATGTATATGGTATTTAATAATGTAAGATTCAACATCTAAATAAAATGAATTGAATCATGGGAGTTGTAGTTTTGCAAGGTCTTTAGCCTTTTCTGCCCAAGAGTGCTTGGAGGCAGCCTGTTGATGGACTGCAGTTAATTTTAATTAAGTTATTTATATGATATTTAATTAATAATGTAAAAAAACTCTAAATACATGAATTGAATCATGGGAGTTGTAGTTTTGCAAGGTCTTTAGCCATCTCTGCCCAAGAGTGCTTGGAGGCAGCCTGTTGATGGACTGCAGTTAATTTTAATTAAGTGATTTACATGGTATTTAATAATGTAAAAAAAAAAATCAACGTCTAGATAAAATGAATCATGGGAGTTGTAGTTTTCCAAGGTCTTTAGCCTTTTCTGCCCAAGAGGACTTGGAGGCAGCCTGTTGATGGAGTGCAGTTAATTTTAATTAAGTGATTTATAGGGTATTTAATTTTTAAAAAGTCTAAACAAAATGAATTGAATCATGGGAGTTGTAGTTTTCCAAGGTCTTTAGCCTTTTCAGCCCAAGAGGACTTGGAGGCAGCCTGTTGATGGAGTGCAGTTAATTTTAATTAAGTGATTTATATGGTATTTAATAATGTAAAAAAAAGTCTAAATAAAATTAATTGAATCTTGGGAGTTGTAGTTTTGCAAGGTCTTTAGCCTTTTCCGCCCAAGAGGACTTGGAGGCAGCCTGTTGATGGAGTGCAGTTAATTTTAATTAAGTGATTTGTATGGTATTTAATTAATAATGTAAAAAAAAGTCTATAAATAAAATGAATTGAATCATGGGAGTTGTAGTTTTGCAAGGTCTTTACCCTTTTCTGCCCAAGAGTGCTTGGGAGGCAGCCTGTTGATGGAGTGCAGTTAACCTTAATTAAGTAATTTATATGATATTTAATTAATAATGTAAATTTTTTAAAAAATAAAATGATAGCATATCAACATCCTTCAAAAACTACACTTCCCATAGTGCCTCGCGCTTCCCTTTTGTTTGTGTTCTAGTTCAAAACCAGCGCACTTCCTGTTTGGAGAGAGAGCACTGAAAAGGAAGGACTCCATTTCCCAGAAAGCATTGCTTCCTTCCGTCACAGCTCGCCTGGCATCAGTTCCCCCCCTCTCCCAACGAACCAGCTGGTTCAGTCCGGTCCCTTAAAGTGCGGAAACCGCTGCGGCGTTTAGGACTTGGCGGTAAGGGCCCTCCTCGTGGAAGGTACCATTGTGATGGCTGATAGGGGGGGAGCTAGGGAGGGGAGTTTAAGGTGAAGGCGTTGTAGTCACAACAACCAGGGAAAGGATGGCGGGCTCTTGTATTGTATTGCAGCGCCTTGGGGAAGGAAGACCTGGTGGTTATGGGGTTCTTTTAACCCTTGGTGGGTTGAAAGGGCAAAGACAGGACTGTGCCCAAGATATTGGGGGCTACAATGAATGGAACTATGACCCACCTAAATCTTTAGGGCAGTGGTTCTCAACCTGTGGGTCCCCAGATGTTTTGGCCTACAACTCCCAGAACCCCTAACTGCTGGTAAGCTGGCTTGGAATTCTGGGAGTTGTAGGCCAAAACACCTGGGGACCCACAGGTTGAGAACCACTGCTTTAGGGCCTCCTAGTTCAAGCCAAGGCCTGGGCAAACTTGGGCCCTCCAGGTGTTTTGGACTTCAACTCCCAGAATCCCTCACAGCCTCAGGCCCCTTCCTTTGAAGGGGCCTGAGGCTGTGAGGAATTCTGGGAGTTGAAGTCCAAAACACCTGGAAGGCCCAAGTTTGCCCAAACCTCAAGCCAAGGTCTTGCAGTGGTTCTCAACCTGTGGGTCTCCAGATGTTTTGGCCTTCAACTCCCAGAAACCCTAACAGGTGGTAAACTGGCTGGGATTTCTGGGAGTTGTAGGCCAAATCACATAGGGACCCACAGGTTGAGAACCACTGGGGAGTCCTTGTGGACAACAAGCTAAACATGAGCCAACAATGTGATGCTGCAGCTAAAAAAGCCAATGTGATTTTGGCCTGCATCAAATAGGAAGAGTCTAGTGCAGGCCTGGGCAAACTTCAGCCCTCCAGGTGTTTTGGACTACAACTCCACAATTCCTAACAGCCGATCGGCTGTTAGGAATTGTGGGAGTTGTAGTCCAAAACACCTGGAGGGCTGCAGTTTGCCCAGGCCTGCACTAGACTCTTCCTATTGATGCAGGCCAAAAACACCAGCCCTCCAGGTGTTTTGGACTACAACTCCCACAATTCCTAACAGCCTATTGGCTGTTAGGAATTGTGGGAGTTGTAGTCCAAAACACCTGGAGGGCCAGAGTTTGCCCAGGCCTGGTCTAGTGTCTAGATCAGTGTTTCTCAACCTTCCTAATGCCGCGACCCCTTAATAGGGTTCCTCATGTTGTGGGGACCCCCAACCATAACATTATTTTCATTGCTACTTCATAACTGTAATTTTGCTACTGTTATGAATCGTAATATAAATATCTGATATGTAGCACGTATATTTCATTCACGGGACCAAATTTGGCACAAATACCCAATACACCTGAATTTGAATACTGGTGGAATTGGGGGGTATTGATTTTGTCATTTGGGAGTTGTAGTTGCTGGGATTTATAGTTCACTTACAATCAATTTATAGTTCACCTACAATCAAAGAACATTCTGAACTCCACCAACAATGGAATAGAACCAAACTTGGCACACAGAACTCCCACAACCAACAGAAAATACTGGAAAGCTTTGTTGAGCTTGACCTTGAGTTTGGGAGTTGTAGTTCACCTACCTCCAGAGAGCACTGTAGACTCAAACAATGATGGATCTGGACCAAACTTGGCACAGATACTCAATATCTCTGGCATTACTTCGCAAACGAAGATTATTTAACAAGCGTGATTATGACTAAGAACGCTAATCTGAGATAGGCAAGTTCAGTTGCAGAAAGCACAGCAGAAAGTCTCCTTGGGTGATGTTGTTTCCAAGTTGCGGTTCTTTCTGCGTTGTCATTTTTCTTCAAGACCCGTTCGGTGTGTCTTCTCGAAAGAGGCTGCAGCATTGTGCATAGTGCATCTCCGTGCCTCCCGATGTGAGGGCAGGGTGGACCATTGTTGGTGATCAATCTGGTCGAGCCTGAGATGTTGTTTCAGGGAGTCCTTATATTTCTTCTTTGGGACACCTCTCTTGCGCTGACCCGGGGCGAGTTCACCGTGGAGTAGTATCTTTGGGAAGCAGTGGTCCTCCATCCTAGAGACGTGCCCTGCCCAGCTGCAGCTGTGCTTTCAATAGCATGGCCTCAATGCCCAAATGTGAAAACTGGTGGAGTTTGAGGAAAATAGACCTTGACACTTGGGGGGGTTGTAGTTGTTGGGATTTATAGTTTACCTACATTCAAAGACTATTCTGAACTCCAGATTAGGATACGGAGCAATTGCTTCAAACTACAGGAAAGGAGATTCCACCTGAACTTTAGGGAGAACTTCCTGACTGTGAGAGCTGTTCAGCAGTGGAACTCTCTACCCCAAAGTGTGGCGGAGGCTCCTTCTATGGAGGCTTTTAAACAGAGGCTGGATGGCCATCTTTTGAGGGTGCTTTGAACATGATTTTCCTGCTTCTTGTCAGGGGGTTGGACTGGATGGCCCATGAAGTTTCTTCTGACTATGATTCTATACTCCACACATTATTTAACAGTGTCCTAAACTATAATGTTTAGTGTTTTATCAGGGGAGGGTCAAGTTTGATGTTTTAAACTGTTTTTTATTACTGGCATTGAATTGTTGCTAACACTGATTCCCCTTTGGGGTTGAGAAGGGCGGTATACAAATATCATAAATAAACAAACAAACAAACAAACCCATTTTGTTGGGTGCAGACTAAACTGCATCAGCAGACCTGCTAAATATCCCAAAGGCTTCAGGTCCCACGTGTTATTGGAAGCCAAGCAGGTTCAGTCCTGGTTAGTACTTGGATGGGAGACCGCCAACATACACCAGGTGCTTAGGCTATTGTTCAGAATTTACAAAATCATTTGAGTATCTGTTCCTTGAGGTCTCTTCCAATTCTATGATTCTATGTGTATCTACACCAGGTCTGGGCAAACTTGGGCCCTCCGATGGGCTGTTAGGAATTGTGGGAATTGGAGTCCAAAACACCTGGAGGGACCAAGTTTGCCCAGGCCTGATCTACACTGTAGGGTTAATGCTGTTCAACACCCTATTAACTGCCAAAGCTCATTGCTATGGAAATATGGGAGTTGTTGTTTATCAAGCCTTCTCTGCCAAAGAGAGCCGGGGCATTGCCAAACTACAACTCCCAAGGTTGCATTAGCCTTGAGCCCTGACAATTAGAATGGTGTCGAACTACATTGTTTGTACAGAGTGTATATTGAAAAACTACAAGTCCCACAATTCCATAGCATTGAGCCATGGCTTTCAAGTGGTGGCAAATTGCAGTGTAGGTTTATGCTTGGTTGCTCTAAAGTGGCAAAACGTGCTGCTTTGGTTGCCATTTACCTTGATGGCATTAGTTAGGCTTCCCAGGAATAGGGGATGCAGGAATAAATGGGGATTAAAGCCATTAACACCCAGCTGGTAGGTTAAAGGAAGGGGACTTTAGGAGGAAAGGGCAGCTGCCGCAGTTGGGCTTGGTCAGCCTTGTTCTGCATAGACTTCCAAGATAAGTTTGGGCCGGTGTCCAAGATGTCCTGCATTGCTCCTTTCCCCTTTAACTGGATGAACATGGGGAATGTAAACAGCTGGACTTGGCAAGGAAATGACAATTGTTCCAAAACTCTTGGCAGGGAGAAACAGCTTCTATAAGTACATACTTCAAAAGCGCACAAGACTAGCCTGTGGTGGGGACGTGATATTGGGAAAACTGCACATGAAACATTGAAGACAAAGATCTCTCTCTAGTGTTTGTATTTCACAAAGTGTTGTGTGCAATGATCGTGATATATAATAATTTACAGAACATCATGCAGTGGCATAATGTCTAAAACGAAAAAGCATGGCAAAAACTGCCTAGAAGTGCTGTCGAAGGCTTTCAAGGCCGGAATCACTGGGTTGCTCAGAGTTTTCCAGGCTGTATGATCATGTTCCAGAAGCATTCTCTCCTGACGTTTCACCTGCATCTATGGCAGGCATGCTCAGAGGTTGTGAGGTCTGTGGAAACTAGGCAAGTGAGGTTTATATATCTGTGGAATGTCCAAGTGTGAGAAAGAACTTCTCTGTTTGAGGCAAGTGTGAATGTTGCAATTAGCAAGCTTGATTAGCATTGAATGGCCTTGCAGCTTCAAGAGGGCTTCCTGCCATTGAAATCCACCAGTATTTAATGTCAGTATTTTTTTTAAAAAAACTCTAAAATCAGGACAGTAAATAAAGAACAACGGGATTTCCAGACAAGATACAATCAGGGCCAGCTAACAGGCCCAACAAAGGATTCCCCCAGCCGGAAGCAGCCAGGCCTTGAAGCTGCAACACCATTCAATGCTAATCAAGCTTGCCAATTGCAACATTCACACTTGCCTCCAACAGATAAGACAGATAAGCCCTCAGAAATTATTGAATTGAAACCAAAACTACAAGTATATCTGGGTCTGACTGTTACTTTTTAATTTGTTTTACCAAGATACATTTTAAACTCAGAATTAAATAGAAAATGTGGATTTTTAAACAAAAGCCAATGTGATGTAGTAGTTTGTGTGTTGGATTAGGACAGTGTTTCTCAACCAGTGTGCCGTGGCACACTAGTGTGCCGTGAGCGATCATCAGGTGTGCTGCGAGAAAAGCTCTCTGCCCCACTTCCTTCCCCCCTCCTCCTGCTGCTTGGGAGAGGAGGAGGAAGGGACGGGCAGCCGCAAAGAAAAGAAGAAGGGACCAAGGCACCGCCTTCTTGGCCCGTTCCCCAACCAGCCTCCAATCTGCCATGACTCCCGCCCTTGCTTGTTGAAGCCGCGCGGAAGAGCCCCGCCTACTGAAGCCCGTCCACCGCTCATGCTCCTCCTCTGTGAGAGAGCTGAAGCCGGGGCATGGCGCAGCCTGGCTCCGCCCCTCCCCCCGCTTCAGCACTCCCACAGCCGCCAGCCTTGAGGGGCCAGTGCCAAGCCAGCGATGGCAGAGCCAGCACAATGCTGGCTTGCCCCCCTCAAAGCTAGTGAAGCTGTGGGAGAACTGAAGCTGGGGGGAGGGGCGGGGCATGGCGTGGCCTGGCTCCGCCCCCTCCCCCAGCTTAAGCGCCCTCACAGCTTCTCCAGCCTTGAGGGGGGCAGTGCCAAGCCAGCGGTGGCAGAGCCAGCACAATGCTGGCTTGGCACTGCCCCCTCAAGGCTGGCGAAGCTGTGGGAGAACTGAAGCCAGGGGGAGGGGAGGGGCATGATGTGGCCTGGCTCCTCCCCCAGCTTCGGCACTCCCAGCAGCTCACCATCCCCAGCCGTTCTTTACTGTGTTACAGTGTCATTTTGTGTCCTTTTGGTTGGTGGTGTGCCCCCGGATTTTTTTAATGTTAAAAGTGTGCCGCGGCTCAAAAAAGGTTGGGAAACACTGGGTTAGGACACTGGAGCCCCATCCACACTGCCATGTGATGCAGTTTCAGAATGCCATTTAACTGCACTGAAGTGCATTATATGGCAGTACTTTTATTAATTTATTTTTCGTATCAGAAGCAAACCGAGGGAACCGTTGTAATGTATTAAAAAACACAAGCAAAGTTTTAAAACTTGGCATTATACTAAATGTCCTTTGACCAGAAGCTGCCCACTTGGAGTGCCTCTGGTGTCGCTATAAGAAGGTCCTCCATTGTGCATGTGGCAGGGCTTAGACGGCATTGTAATAGGTGGTCTGTGGTTTGCTCTCCTCCACACTCGCATGTCGTGGACTCCACTTTGTGGCCCCATTTCTTAAGGTTGGCCCTGCATCTCGTGGTTTCAGAGCGCAGTCTGTTCAGCACCTTCCAGGTCGCCCAGTCTTATGTGTGCCTAGGAGGGAGTCTCTCATCTGGTATCAGCCATGGCTCGAGGTTCCAGGTTTTAGCCTGCCACTTTTGGACTCTTGCTTGCTGAGCTGTTCCTGCGAGTTCCATCATTATATGGCAGTGTAGATACATATAATCCACTTTGATGCAGTTAAACTGCATTATATGGCAGTGTAGAAGGGGCCTCTGAGGACAGAGTTTGAATCACTGCTTAGACATGGAAACCTATTTTTTTTATTCTCTCAGCCTTGGAAGAAACAAATCCGCTAAGAATCAATCTTGCAACAAAAAACAATCCTGTGACAGCTTCACCTTAGGTTTTTTTTCGTATGTTGGAAGCAACTTGAAGTTACACAATAGGATTTTTTTTTAAAGAAATCTACCTTTGTTGTGTCAGATTGCCTATCCAGTTTGTATTCTTGAGAGAAATTTATTTATTTAAAACTGTTATATACCGATCTTCTCAACTTCCGAAGAGGGACTCAGGCCGGTTAACAGCAAGGATTCAATGCCAAATTACAATTTAATACATCATTAAAAAAAAATAAAGATTAAAATATAAGTAGATTAAAATACATAAAAATACACATAAACCAGATCGCCAAGATAAAAATAACATGTCCAATTTTGGTCCGCATAATAATTGATCACTTAATCTATTATTAAACTCAGCCATTATTCCGGGAATGCTTCTTTCCAGATCCAGGATTTCAATAGCTTCCTGAAGGTCAGGAATGAGGGGGCAGATCTGATCTCAGTTGGGAGGGAGTTCCACAGCTGAGGGGCCACCACAGAAAAGGCCGTCTCTTGTCCCCACCAGCCGCGATTGCGAATGTGGGACCAAGAGCAGGGCCCCTCCAGAAGATCTTAAGTGCCTTGATGGTTCGTATGGGAGAATACGTTCGGACAGGTAAACTGGGCCAGAACTGTATAGGGTTTTGTAGGTCAATACCAGCACTTTGAATTATGCTCGGAAGCTAATTGGCAGCCAGTGGAGCTGGCGCAACATAAATGCCGAGATGTGAGTAATTGTGGGAGTTGAAACCCAAAATACCTGGAGGGCCAAAGTTTGTCCATGCATGAACTAAATGATTAGCACCCGTCATCTTCTTTGGTTGCTAAAACCTTAATGAAACCTCCCAGGACCTTTTCCCTTGGGCACCTTTTGGGTGCTGCTGGGCTTCCCCTCCCTGCCGTCTTCAGCTGCTCCCGGTCAAATGAGGTCGGAGGCGTAGGGAGGAGCTGGGCTGGGGCAGCTGCTGCGTGCGTGTACTCTGTGCCAAGAGCCAGAAGACTCTGTTGATAGCAGCCAGACAAACAGGGCCTTGGCATCGTTGCTTTCGCGGCAGGGCCCATATGGAACCCGGGGACCCGCATGGGCAGGAGGTGAGTGGATAAGCTCATGCCCTCCAGGAGACCTGTCTCCCCTCCTCCTATTCCCCCTTCCTAGGGGCAGCTGAGGTCAGGAATCAGGCCGCAAGGCCTCGTCCTCTGCCTGAAATGGAAACCGGGTGTCTTAGTTTTCATCCTGCCTAGAAAGCCAGAGATTTTATTTCTTGGTGGGCTTCCTCAGTCTAGGAAGTCCTCTCTTCCCTCTCAAAGCTGTGATTCAAAGGGAACTACAGTAGATTCTCACTTATCCAACCTTCACTCATCCAACATTCTGTATTATCCAACGCAGTCTGCCTCCTGCTTGGATCCACATCTGTTTCAATACATTGCGATCTTTTGGTACTAAATTCATAATATAGTAATTACTACATAACGTTACCGTGTATTGAACTGCTTTTTTATCTATTGATTTGTTGTAAAACATTATTTGTAAAATCATGACGTAATTTGACGTTTAATAGGCTTTTCCTTAACCCCTCCTTATTATCCATTCTGCTGGCCCGTTTATGTTGGATAAGCAAGACTTTATTGTATTTGTTTTGTTCCCTTCTTATGTCCTATACCAGGCATGGGACATCTTTGGCCATCTGGGTGTTTTGGACTTCAGCTCCCACAATTCCAGTAGGCTGTTAGGAATTGTGAGAGTTGAAGTCCTAAACATCCAGAGGGCTGAAGTTTGCCCATGCTTGGTATATACTCCTGTATAAATCAACCTTATGTATAAGTTGCGGGGTAGTTTGGGGGGTCAGAATTATGCATTTTAAGTGACCCATGGATAAGTCAAGAGTCATTCTGCAGAGAGGGGAAAGAGCTAATAGAGAAAGTAGAGGGGAGTGGTGCTTCTCTTAGGTGCTCTTGGGACAGATCGAAAACCTGCCTTTTGCCTCTCTATTCGGAGACTCAGTACTTACATTAACCCAACGTAAGTTTTTTGGATTGATATTTTAAAGTAAAATTTCTATACTTATGCATGAGCACATACAGTAGTATTCCAGCCTTGCACGCCATCTCGGTTTGAACTAATCTAAGGCATAAGTATTGTTGAATTGCAAATTCTCCAGATGTCATTGAACTGCAAATTCTCCAGCCAACATAGTTGGTAGTTAGGAACACGAGGAGAAGCAGTTTGACAACATTTGGAGCGTTTCACGATTCCAACCATGTCCACAGTGGTCCATGCCTTAGTTACATCCAGAATGGACTACTGTAATGCACTCTACGTGGGGCTGTCTTTGAAGACAGTTCGGAAACTGCAGTTAGTGCAAAGTTGGCTGCCAGATTACTAACGGGGGCTAGCTATAAGGAACATATTATGCCCCTACTAAAACAGCTCCACTGGCTTCTGACAATTTTCCAAGCTCAGTTCAAGGTGTAGGTTATTACACTTTGGGTCCAACCTATTTTCGAGACCACATCTCTTTCTATGAACTGGTGCAGACTTTGAGATTGGCAGGGAAGGCTCTTCTCTTGGTCCCACTACTGCCTCAAATGTGGTTAATGGGGATGAGAGAGCGGGGGCGTTCTCTGTGGTGGCTCCCCGGCTCTGGAGTACCCTCCCAACAGAGATTAGGTTAGCCCCCACTCTTGAATCCTTCCGATCCAGTCTAAAAACATGGATTTTTAAGCAGGCTTTTGGCCTCGAGTAGGCTGAAATGGGCCCATATGAGGTTGACACTCTGGCACTTTAGTTGTGAATGGATGGCAGCTACAGATGGTCTGCATTTTTAATTTGTGTTATTTTATTTTATGTGTTGATAGTGGTTGTTTTTATAATTTTATGTGATATTGTTTTATACTCATATACCATTTATGTTGTATACTGCACTTGGCATGCTTTGTCAGCCGCCCTGAGTCTCTTTTGGGAGATGGTGGCAGGATATAAATAAAGGTGGTGGTGGTGATGATGATGATGATGATGAAGGCAGCACACCCTTCGAATGTCTCAATTTGCCAGGGACAGGCCTTTGTCATCCCACTTTTTCAGCTGTGTTTATAATGTCCCATTTTTTTTTCTACCTTCCCCCTTTGTCTTTAGCTTACATCAACTCTTGCAGACTGAGTTTAAAGTGGTTTGCACTTAGTTATTTCAATGGGCAATAGGAAGTGGTGGAAATTTGACCTTCCCTGTAATTTCAGGCAAAAGCAAACCACTGCAATCTCTCTCAACTTGGGTGTTGTAGTGCATTAATAGTTTTTTTGCCATCTTGACTGCACTCTGATGTTTCTTGGTCATGCATGTCATTGTTTTTATTTGTCAAATAGGCAAGATGAGACAGCCTTTGGTCTTCCAGGTGTTATTCGGTTGCATTTTGCCCCATGTTGGTTGGGGCAGTAGTAAGAATTCAAGAATATATAGATGCTTATCCTATGAATTACCATAGTTTTTATTGGGGATGGTAAACCTATATCTGGGCTGTACCAGATTTGGCTATTGGAGGGAAGGACTTGTACAATGGTATGCTCCTCTTTTTTAAGATACAGTGAGCAGATTGGGGCTCTCCATTGATCCAATCATCCTCATTTTGAAAATTCCCCTGCCTCCCCCACCCACCCACCCCAATTATAAAATTTTGGCATTTTATATAAGGCAGTGTTTCTCAACCAGTGTGCCGTGGCACACTAGTGTGCCGTCAGCGATCATCAGGTGTGCCGTGAGAAAAGCTCTCTGCCCCCTTCCTTCCCCCTCCTCCTGCCGAACTCCTGCTGCTTGGGGAGGAGGAGGAAGGCCGGGCGGCCGTTTCCCAGCCAGCCTCCAATCCGCCATGACTCCCACCATGACTCTCGCCCTCGCTCGCTGAAGCGCGCGGAGGAGGACCCCTGCCCACTGAACCCCGTCCACCGCCGTCCACCGCTCATACTCCTCCTCTGTGGGAGAGCTGAAGCCAGGGGAGGGGGCAGGGCATTGCGCCCCCCCCGGCTTCAGCCCTCACACAGCTTTGCCAGCCTTGAGGGGGCAGTGCCAAGCCAGCAGTGGCAGAGCCAGCACAATGCTGGCTTGGCACTGCCCCCCTCAAGGCTGGCTGTGGGAGAACTGAAGCTGGGGGAGGGGGCGGGGCATGGCCTGGCCTGGCTCCTCCCCCAGCTTCGGCACTCCCAGCAGCTGCTCCCAGCAGGCCACCATCCGCCAGCCGTTGTTTACAGTGTTAGAGTGTCATTTTGTGTCATTTTGGTTGGTGGTGTGCCCCCGGATTTTTTTAATGTTAAAAGTGTGCCGCAGCTCAAAAAAGGTTGGGAAACACTGATATAAGGGACACTATTGTATTATGCCATGGTATATAATAGGACTTGAGCATTTATGGATTTTGATACCCTCAGGAAATTCTGGAAACCAAACTTCAGCGGATACCACTGGCCTACTGTACATGGACAGCTATTTTTAATTTGAGTTCTTTTATTCTGTACTATATAAGTCGGAGTCCCCAGTGGCGCACTGAGCTGCTGAACTTGCTGACTGAAAGGTTGGCGGTTTGAATTCGGGGAGCGGGATGAGCTCCCGCTGTTAGCCCCAGCTTCTGCCAACCTAGCAGTTCGAAAACATGCAAATGTGAGTAGATCAATAGGTACCGCTTCAGCGGGACTGTAACAGAACGGTAACAGTGCTTTCATACTGGCCACATGACCTAGGAGGCATCTATGGACAACGCCGGCTCTTTGGCTTAGAAATGGAGATGAGCACCAACCGCCCAGAGTAGGACACAACTAGACTTTATGTCAAAGGGAAACCTTTACCTTACTATATAAATTTGATAAAAAAAATATTATTAAATACTTCTCCTCTATAGACCATGTTTTTATAATAACTGGATTTTCCCTCCTTTGCTTTTTAGATGGAAGCGGAGCTACCTGTCCTTGGAGAACAAGGAAGCTGGCAGGAGATAAGCAAGTTTACTTGAGGTAAATCTCCTGTGAAATTTCTGCTGGATCTAAATTGAGTCCTGCTTCTCACTCTCACTCCTTCCTTTCAAGTGATTCCAAGCTTATGTTTGCCCATTTTAATCCTTGTGTCAATAAAACCCAATGCAAGCTTGAGTTGCATGACTGCATAGCTGTATGAGAGGACATAATGATATGAAACTTGTATGTACACCCTGCACTAAAAGGAGTCAGTTGCCAGTGGCTTGCTGTTGTAAACGTGGTCTTTATGGCACAATTGGAGCATAATGGATCAACGTGGTTTTTATGGCAGGTTCTGTAATGTCCTGTGACTTTAACCATTTTTTGTGTGTCAAGAGTTTTTACTGTTTTATTGTATCACTCATGTCTGATGTAAGCCGCTCCGAGCCCCCGGGGAGTAGCGGCCTATAAATTTGAAATAATAATAATAGTGATTTGAGAAACTGCAAGTCACTTCTGGTGTGAGAGAATTGGCCGTCTGCAAGGACGTTGCCCAGGTAATGCCCAGATGTTTGATATTTTACCATCTTTGTGGGAGGCTTCTCTCATGTCCCCGCATGGGGAGCTGGGGGTGACAGAGGGAGCTCACCTGCTCTCCCTTGATTAAAACTGCTGATCTGTCAGTCAGCAGTCCTGCTAGCACAAGGGTTTAACCCATTGTGCCACTGGGGGCTCCTTACTTTAACCATGAGATGGCTAAAAGAAGAGGGCAAAACTCTTATGGTTGAGGAATAATTGTCTTAATTGTTCAGTTCTGTGCTTTCAGCTTTCAATCTCTGGAGGTCTTTGTATAAAGGTTGGATGGGCATCTTTCAGGAATGCTTTAGTTGTATATCCCTGCATGGCAAACAATTGAATTAGCTGACCCATGTGGTTTCTTCCAACTCTGAGATTTTATCATTATAACACTTGGAAGATGGCGTGTGCACCTCTACCCTTTCCTACTCGGAGAGTCTTTGCTTCTCTTTCCTCATCTTATCTGACATCCACATTTCTTCTGGGAAACAGCCAAGCATTTAATAATGTGCCAGGATGTGTGAATTAGTCCATTGCCTTCTCCTATAGGGGATGCACGGAGACCCCGCCAGAGGGGAGAGTGCCCAGAACGGGAGAAAGCAGAAAGAAGCTTAATTTGCCAATTTAGGAGTAAGTATACTGCATTGTTAAATTGCTTATCTTCAGGGGGGGAAATACATATTGATTTTGGTGGTATGATGTCAGGCTGCAGATTACGTAGCTGAATCTATTCAGTTCCATCTTAGCTGTAGGCTTTTAAACAGAGGCTGGATTGCCATCTATTGGGGTGCTTTGAATTCGTTTTTCCTGCTTCTTGGCAGAGGGTTGGACTGGATGGCCCACGAGGCCTCTTCCAACTTTAGGATTCTATGAATGAAGCTTTTAAACAGCCAGAAGGAAACTGTGACATAGCTGATGTGTTATACCACAGGAATAACTAAATGATCATGATGGGCCAGATTGGTGCACCATCTAACTCAAGAAATGGAAACCATTCAACCCTTCCAAGCTGATGGACTGCAACTCCTAGCCTATACTATGAATCTCTCCATGCTATGAATCTCTCCCTTAAAGATGTCTGATCCACTTCTATCTCATCCGGGGTTTTTAATATTTTAATATTTTATCTTATACAAGTGGCCCACCCATTATTACCGTGTCTGATTTTATTTTGTACTGCTTTATATTTTTGGTACACTTTTTCTGATTTTTTGCCTCATTGTGTTGTTATTTGTGCTTTGTTTTGTATTATTTTATGGTATGTTATGTTGGGCTCGGCCTCATGTAAGCCGCCCCGAGTCCCTGCTGGGGAGATGGTGGCGGGGTATAAATAAAGGTTATTATTATTATTATTATATGCTGCCTATGCCTAATGGCATCGCAGTCTGACAACATTGAAAAGGCCACATGCTTCCCAAACCTATCAAAATTATAACTAAAGCAGGCCCGGAATCCCACAAGGCCAACCTAAGCCATGGCCTAAAGGCGCAAGCCGGGGGGGGGGGCAATTCAAAGACCAAAAAAAAGTTAATTTAAAAAAAAAACCCACTGTGGTCAGCCCTTGGGAATGGCGGGAGTTGAAGCACAAAGGCCCCGGAGGGAGGGAGGGAGAGCCGAGCCTGGTCTCAAGCGGCTTCCCTCCCTTCTTCCCTCCCTCCTCCCCGCTACTTAGCCAGGGGTGGGGCCTCCCAGGATGACATCACTCCCTCCCTCCTCCTCTGCCAGGCCCAGCTTCCTTGCTTTCTCCGTCGCCTTCCAGGGTAATGTCACTCCTTCCTTCCCTCCCTCCCTGGGTGGCGGAGAGTGTGCGGGGCCAGGAGTGTGTCCTCCGAGCTCGCCTCCTGGCCCCACCTCCCGCCTCGTGACACCCATCGATCAAAGCTGAAGAGCGGCAGCCGGCCAATCGGGGAGCCCCCCTCCCTCCTGGGTGGGTGTGGCTCCACGGACTCAGCCAATAGAAAGGCGAGGCCCTGCTTGGAGGCAGAAGTCCACGGAGGGGGGTTCTCCCTGAGCCACGGATTGCAACCTAGGAGGAGGAGGAGCAGTGGCCCCGAAGGAGACGGAGACGGGTGGGTGTCTCTATCTCCAGAGAGCTCCCCCATAGGAAGGAAGGCCCCCCCAAGCCTTTCCCCACTACTCTTCCTCCCTGGGGCGTGGGGATCCTAATCGGCCCCGGCAGATGGCCACCCTGCCACGGCCCCCAAGCCCCCGAGCGAGGAAGGAAGGAAAGGCAGGCACGGCTTGGGCCCCACCCTCCTTTCCCAGATCCCAAACAACAAGTTTCAGTGCCGGTAGTAGAGGGGGCGTAATTCCAAAGTGTGGCCTAGGACGCAAAAAGTTGTTAATCCGGGCCTGAACTAAAGTATGACTCCCATACCCATAGGAGATGCTTTCCAGGACTTTGCATGGCTATATGAAATGGTGACTAATTACTGTATATATCCTATTGTTTTGAATAGGATGATTGACAAGATATCAAGAAGAGGGTATAGCATGAATGGGAGGTCCTAAGTGAAACTGTGCAGAAGCAAAACCATGTATACCAATTCCATAGATACAGGTTGGGAAGATACCTAAAGAAGCTCTGTATCAAGCAAGAAAAAGTGTGCAAATATATTACACAGTATTGCCATTCTAACACTTCTGTTTTGCTTCTAGCTGTCTGTGGAAAGAAGAATGATGTGGAAGACATTGCTGATGCTTGAAGTGGGTGGAGTAGGAGGCCGGGCTCCCTGTGTGCTCCCGTTCTTCGTCCCTGCTTTCCGATACCGGTCCTCTTCGGCCATCGATCAGCAGCATGAGCTGGCCCGTGAGCGATCCAAGACGGTTACCTCTTTCTATAACCAGTCGGCCATTGACGTAGCAGCCGAAAAGGTGAGCACAAGACGATTACTGTAGCTGTATCTCTCATTTACAGTTCACTCCGAACACACTGAAAGCCTGGCAGAGTAGGATAACATTCTCGTTTCTCAACCCCTTCCTTCTTTGAGGCGTAGTTTGCCTCACCCTGCAAGTTGTGAGCCATGAGCGGGTCTGGACACTCCAAACTCTTCCTTCTTGGCAGCAGAAGGGCAAGCCCTGCCAGGACTAGAAGCCTCAAGAAGATGTGTTGTGTGAAGAACAGGCTTGAGCAGGCAAATTCCCTTCCTCATGCTAGTTTTGGGCCGACTTTAAAAAAAACCTGATGACCCAACCCATCAGTTTTCATGTTAAAATTTGGGGATAAGGAGGGGTGTTTTTTTTGTTAACTTTTGGGAAGAGAAGTGGAAGGCAGGAACAGAGAATTCTTTGTTGTTTACATTTCCCTCAGAAACCACCCATTTTCTATTGTTTTTGAACAGGATTATCTTTTAGCCCTTGGGTCCCATTTTTTCTAATCACCGCCACTTAATGAGTTCCCCAAACAGATTGGCACAGAACCGAAGGGGGAGGGTGTCCACATCATAAACTAAAGGGAGAAGTCTAATCTTGTTTCCGCTGTATGGAACCCACCCTGGGGAAAACACTGATTAATTAAATAAAACATCTGCCTGGCATTATACAAGAGGCCTTATGAGAGAGGCTTCTGTTATCACTTAGCACGATGAAGACGTTGCCCGCTCAGTTTTGAACAGAAGCCATTTATGAACGGAACTTGAGACATTTGAGTAGGGCTCCAGTGTTCACATTGTAGTTGGGACTGCTAGGTGAGTTGTGACTACATATTACAAGGGAACGACTTGCCAGTGTGATTGCCCCTTGTTCCCCCTAGAGAATTGCTAAGCATCTTTATCTGGCAGATATATAACAGATGCTGCTTCTTCCCTTCCATTGGCATCTGTGTATTGGAGAAAAGCAGCAGCTGTTACTTTCCTTACTGTTTATACAGCTTTTGAATGCAGAAGTACCCTGTCAAGTGAAAAAAGGTGGCAACTTCATTAGGTGGAATGCCATCTGGTTTCCATTTAGAGGGAACCCCACTTTGCATTTTGATAGTCAAGAAAGCGAGGAGGGAAAGGCTTAGGTAAGGTGCAGGTTCTTACCTACAAAGCCCTGAATGGTTTGGGACCTGCCTACCTTCGTGACCGCATTTCCATCTACGAACCCAGGCGATACTCTTCGATCATCTGGAGAGGCCCTACTCTCACTCCCACCCTCTTCACAGGCATTTATTTATATCTGGCCCAGCCATAATGCTTTTAAACTGTGTTGTTGTTGTGTATTGCTTATTGTAAGTTATAGTGTTGTATTGTTTTATTTTCTGTTGTGTTATTTTACTATGTGGTGTTGGGCTTGGCCTCATGTAAGCTGCCCCAGGTCCCTTCTGGGAGATGGGGCGGGGTATAAATAAAGTTTAATAATAATAATAATAATAATAAGTAAGAAACCGAAGCCCTACAACTCATAAAACCTGCACGCCAATTTTCTTCCCCATAATCCTGGTTTTCTGAAATTTCAGCAAAGACACTAGAACTAAACAGTGTCTATGCCTGGGCTGTATAAGTGGAAGAGAAATACAGTATGTATAATTTATTTATTTATTTACTGTATTTGTATACCACCCCCCTCAGGTGACTCGAGGCGGTTCACAAGGCAAAATTCAATGCCACAAAAGCATAAATACAATTTTAAAACATTAACATAAATAAAATCATAACAACAGCAATAAAACGTAAATCATTCATAAATCCTTATTAAAAACATTCTCCAGTCTCATCGTATAATTGTTCCATTTTCCTATGTCAGTTACTCTGTATTTGCAAACACTTGCTCAAAAAACCATGTCTTGAGTTTTTTTCCAAAATGTTAAAAGGGAAGAAGCTGATCTGATATTCCTAGGGAGGTTGTTCCACAGCTGAGGGTCCACCGCTGAGAAGGCCCTGTCTCTCGTCCTCGCCAAATGTACTTGTGACAAAGGCGGGATTGAGAGCAGGGCCTCCCCAGACGATCTTGAAGTCCTGCTTTGGCCTATAAAGCCCTAAACAGTTTTGGCCCAGCTTACCTGTCCGAACATATCTTCCCCCCCTGAACCAGTTCGCATGCTAAGATCTGCCAGGGAGGCCCTACTCTTGGTCCCACCTCCTTCACAACTGTGACTGGTGGGATGAGAGACAGGGCCTTCTTAGTGGTTGACCCTTGGCTGTGGAACTCCTTCCCCAGCAATGTTAGATCAGCCCCCTCCTTCCTGGTGTTCAGGAAAAAAAGTTAAGACCTGGCTGTGGAACCAGGCATTTGACGAATAGCATAAATCTCAGTGCGATATGGAACTGACATAAATGAAAAACAGCATAAATGACGACTACGGGACTAGGTGCTGTATTTTAATAGTTTTTAATTGTACTTACAGTATATGTTTATTTTATTTTGATTTTAATTTTTTATGTGTTGTACTTTTATATTTTGTGTTCCAATGCGGCATTGAATGATTGCCAAAACTGTAAGCTGTTCTGAGTCCCCTCCCCGGAGTGAGATAGAGTGAAGTAGAAATGTAGTAAATACATAAATAAATAAACCCTATAAATAAATATGTTCAAAAGAGTTGTTAACACGGTACTATGGGCCTCTTTTTGAGTGCAATCCTATCCACATTCTCTGGAATTTGGGGCACAGGACCAATACAATTTTTTTTAAAAAAAAAAATAAGTTTGTTTGTTTTTTTAAAAAAAAACCTGAGATAATACATCTCTAGGAATCTCTGGGTCCTCCAGCATGGTTCTGTGGTCAATTTCCGCTGGACGTTGACTACAGAATCAAATTGGAGAACTTAAGAGAGAAAGTTTCACTGGTTCTCTAGAAAGCTCTAGGTCAGTGGTTCTCAACCTGTGGATCCCCAGATATTTTGGCCTTCAACTCCCAGTAATCCTAACAGCTGGTAAACTGACTGGGATTTCTGAGAATTATAGGCCAAAACACCTGGGGACCCACAAGTTGAGAACCACTGCTCTAGGTCCTCCTGCTTGAGAGGTTCAAGCAGAAATTAACCATATATTCATGCTGAAAGACCTAAAGATTCCTAGAGAGAACAATGAAATAGGCAAAAGTGAAGCCCGAAAATACGGCACTCTGACTGCATTATCCTTTCATGAAAGGATGAAAGTGGAAACCATTCATAAGGAGCTGTGGATTTAAGGAATGGCTGGAAGAAAGGAAGATAGTAAAGAAATTGATTTGTGGTGGAGAATAGTCAGTGCTGATGCTGTCTTCCCAATTGTTTTCACGGGGCCATTTTGGATGCTGTGTGAACACTTGTTCCTTCTTCTCCCCTCAGCCTTCTGTGAGGTTGACACCCACCACCATGCTGTATTCTGGACGTTCTCAGGATGGAAGCCACTTACTGGTAGGTATGAGACCAGCCGCTTCCCTCAAACTAATGGTTTTAAGCTTCCTATCTCCAAGTTCTTTTAGTTCTTGTTCTCACTTTTCATCCTTTTTGGTATGATTTATTTCTGAGCACTACCCTCAAATCTAGTAAGTCTTTGTTTCCAAGTTTAGTTTTCTATGAATTGGAGGTTTATTTTCAGGAAGCAGTGGTCTTTCAGTCATTCATTCCTCCGTGTATACTTTAAAGCAGTGGTTCCCAAACTTTTTTGGCCTACCGCCCCCTTTCCAGAAAAAAAATTCCTTCCTGCTCTCCCCGCGGAAGCCCTGAGCTCTCCTGCTCCCTCAGCTGCCTCCGTCGGGGAATGCCGCACTTTCTTCCGCGGTGGTGGGGAGGCTCCTCCGGAAGACACGGAGGCCTTTGCACTGCAGCCTTCGCACTGCACTGCGTGTGGGGGTCAAAGCGAAGGGGACAGGGCCAAAGAAGGCCGCGCAACCCCTTCTAAATGACCAATTGTTCCCTGCCCCCAAATTCCCCTAAGCCTCCCACCACCCCCTTGGATCGCCTCACTGCCCACTAGGGGGCGATAGCGCCCACTTTGAGAATCAGTGCTTTAAAGCAGTGTTTCCCAACCAGTGTGTCGGGGCACACTAGTGTGCCGTGAGTGATCATCAGGTGTGCCGTGGGAAATTGGAACCTCCAGGAAGGGGGGAGGGGGGAAGAGTCTAGTGTGTTGAAGTATAAAAACCCTAAGAAACCTACCTCGATAAAGGCACAACATTACAAACACCCCCCCTCCTCACCCGTTGTCTACTTGGTCTTTCCCTCTCCATGCATTGGGAAGGCCCACCTCCCTTTCCTCAAGTAGAGACCTCCTGGGGGTTCTGTGTGGGAAGTTTAGCCCAGTTCTTTCATTGGTGGAGTTCAGAATGCTCTTTGATTGTAGGGGAACTATAAATCCCAGCAACGACAACTCCCAAATGTCAAGGTCTATTTCCCCTGAACTCCATCTGCGTTCATATTTGGGCATATTGAGTATTCATGCCAAGTTTGGTCCTGATCCAACATTGTTTGAGTCCATAGTGCTCTCTGGATATAGTTGAACTACAACTCCAAAACTCAAGGTCAATGCCCACCAAACTCTTATAGCATTTTCTCTTGGTTACGGGAGTTCTGTGTAGGAAGTTTGTTTCTTTCTGCCATTCCTGCCAGGATATCTATGTTGTGTTCATCGAAACAGGCCCAGGTTTCACACTGAGTGTATAAATACATTTTAAAAACATATCAATTATATGTAATACTGTGTTAGAGTGTCATTTTGGTTGGTGGTGTGCCCCAGGATTTTGCAAATGTAAAAAGTGTGCCGCGGCTCAAAAAAGGTTGGGAAACACTGCTTTAAAGCATAGGTTCTTTTTATTTTCCAGTGAGAGAAGGGGTATCAGAAGCTTTACAGAACAACAATTAGTCATACAGATTCTATGTAACTACATTGGATTCCCAAACAACTTACAGTTACATTAGCTAACAAACGAACAAACAAAGGGGGGGAGGTTACATTTTTACTCTGCAGTCACATACACATTCATGCATTCACTCAGTCATCCTCATGCATACATCACCATTCTTCCTCCGTGAAGAACATCTCTTAGGCCAGAATGCTTCCTTGCAAATCTGACAATGCATAGTTCCATAACTTCTAAACTCCAAAACGCAGCCTCTCCCTAAAAACAACGCCAAGGATCAGAACACTGTTTTCCATAGAGAAGAACCTGACTCCCTGCACAAAATCCCAGACTCCATCCTCTTCCCTTGAGAATGAAGGCTTACACTATCTATTTCCATAGAGCATGACAGGTGGCCTAAGATTGTAACGAGGTCTGTTATATAGTAATATTTCTGCTGATGTTGTACCAAAGTTGTAAATGACTGACAGGTTGTTTGGCCAGCCTGAAACATCCTGGCCCCATCTCAGTTTTCTGGCAGATGTTGACTCTTCATAATTGGTGTTGATAAACGCAAACAGCATTGTGCTGACTTCATTCTTAACATTGTAAACATTTCCTTAACTTAAAGAGCCATTGTCTCTGCTTAATGTAAATACGTTGCTTTCCCCCAAAAGTTCATCAAGTCAGCAATGTCAACAGTTAATCATTTTTCACAGTTCTTATCAATCTTAGCAGTTTACTATGGCAGGTCAACCATTTCAGTTCTCATTAGCAGCTTTTAATTACAATGTAGAATTGTAATTAAATTAGTCCCATAATCCTTTCATACAATTCCTTCAAACTAAATAATAATAATAATTTAATATGGTTTTAGTAATTTATATATCATATTAAATCTACATTTATCAAATCTGCACAATATGATATATTTTGAAGCAGTGTAGTCTCAAAACTTGCACCACATGGCTCTGTTGGATAAGTAGAATATATAACTGTGTTCTTTTGATTGTACTATCTCTGAAAGTATGTGGTGATAGTACACACTGTCAGGTCTGCACATAGCAATGGCCACAATGTTTTTCTGCATAACAACCTTTTCTGTCCCCCACAGTTAGAGATGTTTGGACTTTAGGAATTTTGGAGGATCCATGGAAAGACTGTGC
Organism: Anolis apletophallus; assembly: GCA_030556195.1. NCBI lineage: Eukaryota > Metazoa > Chordata > Lepidosauria > Squamata > Anolidae > Anolis > Anolis apletophallus. The sequence goes on along the minus strand of JARBWK010000008.1, from coordinate 137,073,307 downwards.
TATGTGTATTTATTTATTTATTTATTTCATATGCTTCTATCCTGCCCTTCTCCCCACAAGGGGGCATCAGCGATGCTTACAACATATACATCATAAGAATAACAGTTAAAACAGTAAAAACATTTTTAAACTGCATATTTATATTTATTTTCAGGATATCAGTCATCCTTAACAGAAGCAGTGTAATTTTTGCATTCTATACAGTACTAAGAATTTGGTAGTTCAGTATTGTATACAAGTCATTGCAACAACCTGTACCAAAAGCCTCCTAATTCCACACCACAATGAATAGAGGTTGTCCCACCAAGATAACATGAGTAATGAATGGGAACTTTAAAGCTTTGCTATCAAGAGCAGTGTATAAATGCAAGAAACTGGTGATGGTTTTAGTAAGAGTTGCAATACTTTCTTTTCTGACTATTATAGAATTCCTAAGACTGAATAAAATAAAATAAAAATCTGGGCCAGCTCTCTCTCTCTCTCTCTCTCTCCTCCTCTCTCTCTCTCTCCTCCCATTCCCCTCCTCCCAGTCCAGTCCAGTACCAAATGCTTAGAGATATGTTGTGTCAAAAGATCCCTGTGAAAAACCTTGATTTTGTTGAAGCATGAAAGGAATCCGTTAATGTGTGTGTATCAACTGTAAAATGAAATACATGAAGCTGATTGATCAGGCAATGCCCGGGGAGCAGGCTGAGCCTCGGACTTTGGATACTATTACATTTTTGTTCAGGCTTGAGCTATGCAGATGCTCAGAGTTAATAAGAGAGAAGCAGAGAGAGAGACAGATTTTGGAGTGTACTCTCACTTTATGAGCTGCTGAAGGAATTTATTCAAATGGACAAAGAAAGACCATTTTAAATCTCTTATAGAAGGACATTACGTAAATTGATGCAACTGATCACATGGTGCATATGTTGTTCTGAACTAAGAAGAGTAAACTACTTGTTCTTTACTGTTCACCTGCGTGGCATATTTTCTTTCTCTGGCAAGGCAGTGTGTGGGTTGATCAAACGTGAACTACAGTACATGTGGTTTCTTTTACATTACGCCACAGATTTAACTAGTCTCAAACCACATTCATTACTGTCTTAGTACCCAGGAATCCCTGAATCTTGTTGTCCTCAAACTCAATTCCTTATAACCTAGTTCCCAGTTACTCTGCAATGGTTCACCAGCCCTATTGCACCGAGGAGCAAGCTTTCTCTTCCGTTTTCCTTCCTGACCTTGTTCCCATATTGTCTTAAACTTAATCCAAGAATCAAAATGGCTTTTTGATGGTTTCTGTGAGGTCACACCAACTTGTAGATTGCTGATAACAATGGGCTGATGTGTCACTGCAATTGTTTTTTGTGCATCTTTCCAGTCATAACAGCTCCCGTTGTTATCTGTTGGTGTGACAACCCCTATTTATCTCTTGTGTGCAACCAGGAGACAACATCTTTGTTTCCTTGTTTGCTCCATCAAGAGCACAGCAAAATAGTAAGCTCAAGCAGCCAGGTTAACCAGGAAATTCCCCCCTCCCCTGGGTATAAGCAGAAACTGGGACATGCAGAGTAAAGGTTTTTGCCTGCTGTAGCTATGGCAACCTGTGACTCAGTTGCCATTGCCGCCTGAACACCTTGAGGGGAAAACAAAATTATGTCTGTGTTTGCAGCCTCAACACGTTGTGCTTTGAAGAGATCTTGAGATCTTTCTGGGTGCCATTGCAGTCTTCCTGGCCCAACTTGGAGCTGTTCTGCTGAGAATAAGACTAGCCAAAAACAACCTCATTAGCTCACCTTTCCCCCCAACACTCTTGACTTGTCGTGCAGCACTTTTGGTGCACAAAAATATTAAATAATAGATTTTCTTTATAATGCGCAATATCCTATGGACACCAAACCCTCAAGTTTGTGGCGTCATGTAAAAGAAACCATGTGCAGTTCACGTTGGATCAGCTCACACTCTGCCTTGCAAGAGAAAGAAAAGATGCCACACAGGTGAACAGGAAAGAACAAGTAGTTTACTCTTCGTACTTCAGAACATATGGTTATTTCTGTGTCCATATGAGAGACCTTCTTTTCAGCAGGCAAGAAGCAAATCAGTCTGTCTCTCTCTTCTCTCTCTACATCTGCATAGCTGGAGTCTGAACAAAAATACATCAGTATTCAAAAGTTTCAGGCTCAGCCATTACCCTGTGCATTGCCCAACCAATCAGCTTCATGCGTCTTATTTTACAGTTGACACACACTCACTCACTGATTGCTTACATGCTTTAGGAGGGGTGGGGCCTGGGCTGGAGGCGGGGCCTGGGGCGGGGCCTGGGGCGGGGCCTGGGGGCAGGGCACGGCCCGGTCCGGTCATCAGTGACCTCTTATTATTGGTTGCAATCCGGCCCTGGACCCAAGCCAGCAGGAGTTGGTAACAGCCCTGCTCTATGCATTTACCCCAACGGTCTGCACTATTGTGTTTCAGCCACCACTTTGGGACCTGGGGGGGAGTGGTCTGGTTGGAGGCAGGGAAGATAAGTCACTGTATTTAGGAACATTGTGGGATGTTTTGGCTGTTTTGCAGTAGATGGATATGGAATATGTGCAATGATGTTTGGAATGGCCCTAGATTACAATTGTGGATGGTGTGGTTTTAATAGTGAATGTAATGTTATTAAATGTTTCAATGTGTATTACTTTCAATTTTTATTTTAACTGTATGTTGTTTTAAGGCATTGAATAGTTGCCTATGTATAAAGCCACTTTGAGTTCCCTTTGGGGTTGAGAAGGGTGGGGTGTACGTAAATAGGGTAACTAAATAAATAAATAAATTCACCTGGCAATCAGGATGAAGAAATTGATGGGTTCAGAATGTTTGAGACCATATATTGAGACCATGATCTGTACTTAGCCCCATCCACATCTAAGGAGATGAATAATAATAGTTGGATCGTATTGGAACTAGGGCAATGAGAGTAATAGGAAATGGACATTCAAATAATGTGGCAACGAAACAACATAATACAACCACACTGCACACATTGTTTCCTATTTTTCAGTCAAATCGTTATCAGCATGCCTTAATAGATTTGAATAAAGACTGAACAAAATTATGGAAATCTCCAGATGTGAGAATTATAAAATTCTCTAGAAGTCATTGAACTGCATCTCCCAGCATACCTCACCATTGGCTGTGCTGGCCTTTCATGCTGGGAGTTGCAGTCCCCATCACCTGGAGGCCTTTGGATCCAAACCCATCGATGTACATATACAGAAGCTCATACAGTTTTTAACAGTCTCCCCAATTAATGGTGCTGGCATGTTCTCCCTTTTAACTCTCTTATTAAAAGCAAATGGGAATTTCTGGGAGGTCTGGCGCTCACCAGGCCTTAATATTATTTTCCTGGCCAGTGGCTGGATGTTTTCCTAGGGAGGAGGGAAGTCAATTCTTCCAGTCCTGAACTGTTGGTGCCGATGTATCCAATCTCAACTTGGCCTTCACTGGCTAACCTTAGTTCAGTGGCTCTTCCAGCTTGTAATTCTATCATGGTAGAAATGGGTGCATTACAGCAACCAAGCCTGGTAAACTACTAAAAATATAATTATATAATTTACAGACTACTTCAAATTATTTTATGGCATTTTCCTAAGTGTATCTTTTAATGCTTCCTTGTTGAAACTCAGGAAACCTTGCTCTTATCATTCCTTGCTTCTAATATATTAAGAACACTCCCTTCCAAGAAATTAGAAAGTAATTTGACAATTTGGGACTATGTGAATTTTGTAATCTCTGCTTCTTCTTTAATTACTTTTTCCTTCTTTCAGCATGAGCTTTACATCCGAGCGTTCCAGAAGCTGAGTGAATTCCCCCCAGTAAGTATTCTCCAGTCGTGGAACATCAAGAGGCTATAGAAACTGTCCTATAGATGGGAAATAACACAAAATATATTTTGCAGTAGCCAAATAAAATATGAACATATGATGCAAGCATGATTACTGGAAGTTAGTTACAAAATGTTTGAATGCCCAGAGGGCACCAGATCGTGTCTGATTTTGGAAGCCAAGTTGAGTCAGTGCTGGTTAGCACTTCAAAGGCAGCACCAAGTGCTCAGGGCTATAATCCAGAGCCCATAGCAAACCGCATGCAAATACTCCTCGTCTAAAAAAACCCATGTGATGTTTATGTGGTCATCATGAGTCAACAGCCCCCCTGGTGGCACAGCAGGTTATACCACTGAGCTGCTGAACTTGCTGACCAAAAGGTCGGCAGTTCAAATCCGAGGGGGGGGGCAGCTGTTAGGCCCAGCTTCTGCCAACCTAGCAGTTCAAAAACATGCAAATGTGAGTAGATCAATAGGTACCGCTTTGGCAGAAAGGTAAATGCGCTCCATGCAGTCATGCTGGCCATATAATCTTGGAGGTGTTTATGGACAATGCCAGTTCTTCGGCTTAGAAATGGAGATGAGCACCACCCCCCAGATTCGAACACGACTAGACTTAATGTCAGGGGAAACATTTACTTCACATGAGTCAACAGGTGACTTGAAGGTATATTCTTTATAACATACCCATTTTTATTTAAATAATGTATGTGCAGTGTTTTCTTGCTTAAAGTGGGACTGGTTGAGTGGGACCAGATGTTTTCCTCGTTTATATGTGTTCTTTTCCTCTATCCCTACCTGTCCTCAACCTGTGCAGTGATCTTTAGAGGCATTTTATCCCCTGTCTTTTTCCCTCTGAATAGATTAAGGACCAAGAAGCTGAGGCCCAGTACTGCAAACTGGTTCGCCAACTCCTAGATGACCACAAGGATGTTGTGACGCTACTAGCTGAGGGCTTAAAGGAGTGTCGTAAGCATTTACAGGTAAGGTCAGGTTACAGTGGTCTAGTTCTAAAATCAGGCCTCTCTTTGGGCACATGTATAAACTGTCAGGGGAGTAGGCTTATTAACAAAGACCCTCCTCATAAATGTACAGCAGGGTAACATATTAGCAGCAGTGTGACCCAGCTCCAGTAGCCCAAAGTGATAAAAAGAACAATAATACACAAACTGATGCTATCTCTTCTATAGGAGGCTTTTCTTTGTAGTAATCCAGCACTGTTTACAAAAGCAAGGTTTCCACAACACAAATAATGTTCTTTATACTTCCTTCTTTGCTTCCACACTGGACTTCTTTCTCATGCAGATAACAGCTTCACTTTCACAGAGCCTCCTCTCACACCAAAGTTACACAGAAGTTTCATACAGTAGCTTTGTACACACAGCAACCTTCATACACTGAAGCTTCACACTCGATGTCTGTCAACCTGGGGCTTCTCAAAACGAGGCCTTTCTCCAATTGAGGCCTTCTCACACTGAGGGCTCTCTCAGACTGACGCCTCTCTTACACTGAGACGAATGAACACTGAGGCCTTCTCATACTGAGACGTATTAACACATTGAGGCCCTTCTTTCTCCCACAGAGACTTCTCACACACTCCGGCTACCTCATACTGAAGGCTGTTAAGCTACAGGCACACCTGCTTATATTGGACTGCAGCTTTTGCTGAGCCATTGCATCCATTTAATCCTTTCAGTGTTTGACTCACATTTTTGTAATTAAAAATAACGAGTTAATTTTTAATATTTCTGACATTAAACCCCACCCCACCCCCCTACCCCGGTAGGTGACACATGACAGCTCTAAATATTCCTAAGTGTCAGCTGGCAAGACCAGAGCTAGAGTCTGCAAAGCATTGATGTCAAAATTTTACCTTCCATCCTGTGTATCTGCACCTGAAAAATGTGACAGAGTGTGTAGTAATCATTAGAAGGATTGGGGCTGGATAGAGGGGAAGGGAGAGAGATGTACTGTTTTTGTCTCCAAGGAACATGACTGAATTATTGTACCAAGGGTGTGTGTGCATGTATTTTATACGGTCCTAACAGCATGAGGGAGTTTCTGGTCCCTTTAAGGGCCTTAGAGCACTTGCTCCAGTTGCAATTTAGATAATCCAGTCTGGGATATAGTACTCCAAGGCTGGCTTCCTCATTTTTTCTGGCGGTTTTGGGTTGGGGTTAATTAGCCCAAGAAACTGTATTCAGAGATTCACCATGTGTCTGAGAAAAGGTTTGAGAGGGAAAGAGAATTAAAAATAAGACATCAGAAGCTGTGCCTTGTAAGAAAAACATGGAAGTTGAGCCTGGATTCCAGAATTCCTGGAATATTTATCCAAATCTGCTGCATGTTCTGAGCCTAGCCTTGCCTTTGTACTGTTCACTATAAATCTCCGAACAGAGTAATGAGGGCAAAACAGATGAAATAATGTAATTTGGCATCTCGATACCTTGCACATTATTATCCCTTGAAGATTCACATGAAAGGGATTTACAAGAAAGACGGGGAAATGTCACTTTCCAGATGGAGCTGTTATACCACTAATGAGGCCTTGGGCCATGCTGCAGCCTATTAGATTTTCTTTTCCCTTCCTAGGATGAGAAAGTGATCCGTTCCTTTCTGGACAAGACTCTCACCTCCCGCTTGGGTATCCGGATGTTGGCCATACACCACCTTGCTTTACATGAGGATAAGGTAAATATATATTCCTTAATTGCATAACTTTGAGTGAGCTGTGACCCCTGGGAAAAGTAATTTTCGATTTAGATGTAGATTTTCTGTGCCTATGAACAGAAGAAGCATCTTGTACTGAACCAAACCATCTAAAGCAGTGTTTCTCAACCTGGGGGCTGGACATCAAGGGGGGTTGCGAGGGGGTGTCAGAGGGGTCACCAAAGAGCATCAGAAAACACTGCATTTTCTGTTGGTCATCAGGGTTCTGTGTGGGAAGTTTGGCCCAATTCTATCATTGGTGGGGTTCAGAATGCTCTTTGATTGTCGGTGAATTCTAAATCCCAGCAACTACAACTCCCAAATGTCAAGGTCTGTTTTCCCCAAACTCCACCAGTGTTCACATTTGGGCATATTGAGTATCTGTGCCAAGTTTGGTCCAGATCTATCATTGTTTGAGTCCTTGGGAAGTCTGACTTGGCCACGGTGGTCCACGCTCTGGTTACATCCTGTATAGATTACTGCAACGCGCTCTACATGGGTTTGCCTTTGAAAACGGCCCGGAAGCTCCAAATGGTCCAGTGTGCGGCAGCCAGGTTGGTAACAGGAGCGGCGCTCGGGGAGCATACAATTCCGCTGTTGCGTCAGCTCCACTGGCTGCCAATTTGCTACTGGGCACAATTCAAAGTGCTGGCTTTTGCCTATAAAGCCCTAAACTGTTCTGGCCCAGCTTATCTTCCTATGAACTCACCAGGAATTTGAGATCTTCAAAGGAGGCCCTGGTCTTGATCCCGCCTGCTTCACAAACCCATCTGGCGGGGACGGGATACAGGGCCTTCTCGGTGGTGGCCCCTCGGCTGTGGAACTCCCTGCCTAGGGATATTAGATCAGCTCCCTCCCTCCTAACCTTTTGAAAAAGAATGAAAACTTGGCTCTTTGAGCAAGCATTCAGAACCGCAACATAATCTAGCAGGATAGAAATAACTTTAATAATAATAATTATAATTATAATAATTGAGTCCACAGTGCTCTCTGGATGTAGGTGAACTACAACTCCCAAACTCAAGGTCAATACCCACCAAACGCTTCAAGGATTTCCTGTTGGTCATGGGAACTCCATTGTTGGTGGAGTTCGGAATGCTCTTTCATTGTAGGTGAACCATAAGTCCCAGCAACTACAACTCCCAAATGACGATATCAATCCCCAACCCCACCAGTTTTCAAATTTGGGTGTATCGGGTATTTGTGCCAAATTTGGTCCAGTGAATAAAAATATATCCTACATATCAGATATTTGCATTAAGATTCATATTAGTAGCAAAATTGCGGTTATGAAGTAGCAACAAACATAATTTTATGGTTGGGGGTCACCACAACATGAGGAACTGTATTAAGGGGTCGTGGCCTTAGGAGGGTTGAGAAACACTAAAGCATTATTGCATAGAGTTGGAAAAGATCACAATGGCCATGTAGCTCAACCTTCTGCCAGGTAGAAATATATAACTAAAGCACTCCTGATAGATGCCCATCAAGCCTCTGTCTAAAGACCTCCAGGGCAGCCAATACTATCCAATAGCTTTCACAGTAAACACATTAATCCTAATTTTTAGGTATAATATCATGGATTGTAATTTGAATCCTTTGGTTCTAGTCTCTGGAGCAGTGGAAAACAAGCTTCGTTCATATCTATATCTCTCCAGATATTTAAAGCTGGATATCACATCTCGTCTCAGATTTCTCCTCTCCAAACTAACCAAACCCACAACGTAAGCTTTCCCCATAGGACCTGGTTTCCAGACCTTTGGCCACCCTTTTCAGGATATATTCCAGCCTGCCATTATCTAATTACTATTGGATAACCAGGGAGGCAAGAGCCTTGAGCCTGCAAGACCTGAGCAGGGCAACTTGAGGTTACAATGGCTTGAAAGACTATGATTCATAAGTTAACAAAACAACAAACCGATAAACTAATCTTTTAACACTTAAAACAGTTTAGAAATCACGTGAACAAGTGAAAACCACTCATTTGTGAATTTGGATGAAATCAGTCATGTCCCATTTAAATTTCAGTTTCTTCTTTTCATCTCTTTCTGCAGCCAGACTTTGTTGGGATCATCTGCACTCGCTTGTCTCCAAAGAAAATCATTGAGAAATGGGTGGATTTTGCCAGGTATTGTTTACTATTCCCCTCCTCCATCCCCCCTAAAAGATGAAGCCTTGTCATATACTCTTTTTTTCAGCAGTCTGTGACTTCCCCCTTGTGGCCAAGTTGTGTAGTTGCACTTTATGCAGTTACTGTATTTACTTACCACAATTTTTCAAAATGCTTTCTTTTTCTTTTTTTATTAGCTTGTGCATATTTTAAGACTAAAATCCGATATCTAGTCCAAACTAGACTCCCCACTAAATCAGTAGACACCTAGCAATTCAGTTGCTCCAATAGGCCTGGTCTGGTTGGGAGAAGCAATTAAATGTGTATGTCTACATGGGTTTTTTTAAAGTATTACTTTTGTTCTTAAAATGCGTAAAATGGCTACAGATGGTGGTATAATGAAGGCCTGGGTGACGATATCTCATATTTGATATCAGTCTGCTAAACATTAATTGCAAGTCCTATTAAATAAGATATTGTGCCTCCAGTAATAGAGGCACCAGTAATAGTATGCCTTGGCTTAGCTGGGACTTGGTAGAAGGAAGATTAATCACACTAAGCTTCATGTCACAAATTCATAGCTTGGATTAAACTCATCAGACACAAGGAGCCCCCGGTGGTGCAATGGGTTAAACCCTTGTGCCAGCAGGACTGCTGACCAGCAGGTCAGCGGTTCGAATCCAGGAAGAGCAGGTTGAGCTCCCTATGTCAGCTCCAGCTTCCCATGTGGGGACATGAGAGAAGCCTCCCACAAGGGTTCTCTCATGTCCCACATGGAGAGCTGGAGCTGACAAAGTACGGTAATACATCAGACATCCAGATGCCCCCTGGGCAATGTCCTTGCAGACAGCCAAGTCTCTCACACCAGAAGTGACTTGCAGTTTTTCAGGTTGCTCCTGACATGAACAAAAAAATCAGACACAAAGTGAGCAGCGAGATTGTATATAGACATGTCTTTCTTGGCTTTTCTTCGCGAACAAAGATTCAGGAAGGACTCATCCCACACTTTCTACAAGCGCGCTAATGATTCGGAGGAGGATGTGTCCTTCGAGCCTGTGCAATGGGGTTTTTTGGTGGAACGCAGCGTGCACAGAACTGGCCTCACTCTTTAAACCAAACGTTCATCTGCCAGGGCCTAGCAAGCTGGGATGGTGGCAGCGAGGTCCTCAGGTCATAGGTTTGGTTCGAGATTCCTTCTCTTAGATGGTTGACCTTACAGGGTTAAACAAGCACCATCTGCCCGGGTTTGAAATCAGAGTTTTCCTTCTCCTAGGATGGTTGCCAAAAGGCTAGAGAGCCCATCCTGCCCGTTGACGCTCTTTGTCAGACCCTTCAGTTGTGACCTGTCTGGCATGGGAGGCCCTACCGGTGGCTATTATGCCACCCCCAGCATAGCTCACAACTTCATTAGGGTACGCAAGCCTCTCCCCCACAACAAGGAGGAGAGTAACACTGTAATATAGGTTGTTCCCAGGAAAGCCAGACAGAATTGATTTTCATGTTCATCCTATTTTCATATGGCTTTCCAGGCGTCTCTGTGAGCACAAGTATGGGAATGCTCCTCGAGTGAGAATCAATGGACATGTGGCCGCCCGCTTTCCTTTCATCCCCATGCCTCTTGATTACATTCTTCCAGAATTGCTCAAGAATGCAATGCGGTAAGTTCACTTTTCTCCTTCTTGTTTGCAGCAATGGAGTAGACCTTTCCCCCCTAAAACTGGAGTGGGCCAAATGCAACCTCAGAGCTATATGTACCCCAAAGGTCCTTAATACCCACCACCCACCCCCAGATTTCCCACTTTGACATTTTGTAGTTGAATAGAAAAAGAAAATTGTGTTTCTTAGAGTTCAGGAATGGTGAGACTTAACAGTTTGCACCTTCTCATCAAGACTCAATGCTCACTTTAAAAATCCAAAATAGATAGAGACATTTAGTTACTTTTAGTTTTGATCCTGCCTCTTTTTAGGGCATTTTGGGCAAACTGTATAGCTATGGAGCATTAGTCGAGGAGAAATGTGACCCCTGAACCTGCTGTGACTGCCTCTTCCGATTCTAACAATCTGCAACATTGATTGGCTGTTATGTTTACTTTTCATTTAATATCAATACTTTTCTGGATCAGAAGACTTTTACATTGGATTGCAAGACATGGGAAGCTTTTGCATAACACCAAATGGAACAGTTGAGATATCTTTTAAGCTTGACTTTAGCCTTGTTGCCTTCCTTTCAGAGCCACGATGGAATCTCACCTGGATACACCTTACAATGTGCCAGACATAGTAATCACCATTGCCAACAATGACATTGACCTGATCATACGGTACAGTGGCATAATTATTGTGTCTTTACTATAACTTTAAGATCACCACAAACCTCTACAAATATAGCAAGACTTGGTCACTGTAGTATAATGCTGTGGACACATGTAAATTCACTGAGCAGTACTATAGAGGTAAACTCCAGGAAACAACCTTCGTTTTGGTGGGAGGCAGGAATGGAAGGTTCAAATTGTATAGATTACTTAGACTGCAATACATGGCTTTTGACATCACAGTCCTTTTCCTAACAGGATTTCAGATCGAGGGGGTGGAATTCCTCATGAACATATTGAGAAGGTATCCGATTACCACTTCACTACAGCTGAAGCAAGTACCCAGGATCCCCGCTTGAACACCCTCTTCGGAAACATGGTGGAAATGGGGAACAGTGCCCAGTCGGGGCCCATGCATGGGTGAGCACAAAGGGAGGAAAGGTGGAGTTTCTGGCAGTCAAGGCTAAATAAATAAATAAAGATTCCTTCTTATATGGAAAGAATTGTGACCTAAACCCAGTGGTTAATCCCATTTAGAACAAATGCATTCAATCAGTGGGGTTCACAAAAGAGTTGACTTGCAAGTCAGCAATGTTGGATTTAGGCCTGTTTGTCTAAAAAGGGAACCCCTATAAATTTACCAATGTTAAAAGCAATAAAAGGAAGGAATCTCTAAAGCTTCTGCTTAGTATTTGTGGTTTTATGTAGGCCAGGTTCACATCTCACCAGGCCCTGAGATCTTCAGGATAGGCCAGGCATGGGCAGACTTGGGGCCGCATTGTGGAGCCAGCCAGGAGGGCTGGGTTGGGCCGGGAGGGAGTGGGGCCAGTTTGCACGCTGAGTGGGGTGGGCCTGGGAGGAGTAGGCCCAGGAAGGGTCAGGGCAGGACCTAGGTCATCCTCAGGTTGTCCTCCCAGCATAAGGACGGGGCTGTTTGCCCCATCCTTATGCTGGAAGGTGGGGCACATGGTGACTGCCCCGATTCGCCTCCTGGCATAAGGATGGGGCTACGTGCCTTCTTTGAGCTGTCCTCCTGGCATAAGGATGGGACATACACTTCATCACACCCTCCTTCCAGCATAAGGACAGTGCGATCAGTCCCATCCTTATGCCAGGAGGACAGCTCAAGGAAGGCTCGTAGCCCCATCCTTATGCCAGAAGGCGAATTGGGGCAGTTTCACAACAAATATATATTAACATACCATATATATGTGTGTGTGTGTGTGTGTGTGTGTATAGTATTTTAATATATACTTGTTGTGAAATTGTTTGTTTAGAAATGGGAATATGTACGCTAAATGCTCAGTTAATGTCTAAGGAGTAGAACAAAGGCCGAAGCGTTGCTATAGCAACCTAGCATCAAGCTGGAGAAAAGGGGTGGAGCCAACTGTCACTGGGGAAAGAAAGAATCTTCGTTTTAAAAAAATCAGGCAGTTGGGGTTTTGCTGTCAGTGGAGCTAGAGGTTAGCTTCGACTGAGCAGTTAGTCTGACGTGTCAGTGGAATCTGGCAGTGGTCGGTTGGTTAGGCGAAAGGTCAGCTGTCTGTCAGTTAGAGAGAGAGAAAGCTAACTGAGGAAGCTGGGAGTTAGCTAAGGATTGGCTAAGTTAGTTAGAACTCAGTTATAAGTGTTAAAGTACAAGTCCTTTTGATAAAGGAAAGGAATGAAGGAAACTTAAGCTGAAACTATATTTTGTAACATCATTCTGAGTGAAGAAGTTACTGTACCCATCAAGCAGCTGTACCCTGATTTGTGCCTTTGAAACCATTACGCTTTGTCCAAAGAACTCTAATAATAAACTAAGTATCAGTTTCTCCTTCAAGCAAGCCTCTCTCCTTCTCTGTTTGGAAAAAGCCCTTTGGGGACATTGTGGCAGCGATAACATACAGGGGATCCTCCTCAATATAATAGGGAAATCTCCAAAGGGAGAGGTCACCACAAGTAGCTGGGGAAAGGATCATCACAGAGGGCAAGACAAGTGGTGGCTGAGAGCACTCCAGAGAGCTCTCAGCTGCAGGTCACCGTGTTCTTATGCCAAAAGGACAGGGTAAATGAGGAGGGCCTGAGGTAAGTGTCCCAGGGGCCACATTCGGCCCCTGGTCCTTAGTTTGCCCATGCCTGGGATAGGTCCTTCTCTCAGCCTCGCCTCCATTGCAAGGTCGTTTCGTAGGTATGTGAGGGAGAGTCTTCTCAGTGGCTGCCCCTCAACTCTGGAACTCGCTTCTTTCCAGAGAAGCCAAAATGGCCCTCTTCCTGCTTTCCTTCCAGAGGTAGCCTATAAACCTTTCTTTTTAGGTGGCTTTTAAAAAAGATTTTTTTTAATGAGAGCCATGGAGTGTTTTAGCTATATGAATAACTTTTTTAATTGGCTTTAATGGCTTCAACTTTATTTTAATTGTTTCAATGCCTAATTCTATTATTATGTTTGTATGCTTTCTATATTTCAAACTAGGTTTTCAACTATATAATGTACTGCTTTTACTGCACAAGCTTCTTTGAATCTCTCTTTGAGAGCGATAAAGCAGGATACAAATAATAATAAAAATAAACCTTTAAAGAAGGCATGGACAAACTTAGGCCCTCCAGGTGTTTTGGACTCCAACTGCCACAATTGCTAATAGCCTCAGGCGCCTTCCTTTCCCCCCTCAGCCGCTTAAGGAAGGGACTTGTGGCAGTTGGACTCCAAAACACCTGGAGGGCCAAAGTTTGCCTATGCCTACTTTAAACCCTAATAGGATAACAATTTGCCATGTAAAAACACAAGAAAACAAGATCCCCAAAAGCCACCCCTATTACCAAGCTCCAACAGAAGCAAATCACACAAATCCCTGGCAAAACCATGTTAAATGTGCCACTGTGTTGTCCATGATATAGTTGCATGTAATACTCTTGTGGTTTCTTTTTAAAAAAATTGAAGCAGTGGTCCTTTATAGCAGTGATTCCCAACCGCTGTGACGCGGCACAGTAGTGTGCCGTGACGGACCTCCTGCTGTGCCGCGAGAAAAGCTCTGCCACCACTGGCTTGACACTGCCCCCTCAAGGCTGGATAAGTTCTGGGAGAGCTGAAGCCGGGGGAGGGGCGGGGCATGGCGCGACCTGGCTCCTCCCCCTCCCCCAGCTTCGGCACTCCCAGCAGCTGCTCCCAGCAGGCCACCATCCCCCAGCCGTTCTTTACTGTGTTCGAGTGTCATTTTGTGTCATTTTGGTTGGTGGTGTGCCCCCGGATTTTTTAATGTTAAAAGTGTGCCGTGGCTCAAAAAAGGTTGGGAAACACTGCTTTATAGGATCATCCCACACGCTTACATTGCAAAATTGTGGCATTGCATGGACCAAAATTAGTAGAGTTTGTCACTCTGTGAATGTGAAGGGCTGCTCTACTCCAAAGTTTGCTCTACTCCAAAGTTTTCTCATAGGACAAAAGACTCCTTGGATTGTTGTGAGTTTTCCAGGCTGTATGGCCATGTTTCAGAAGCATTCTCTTCTGACGTTTCATCTTCATCTATGACAGGCATCCTCAGAGGTTGTGAGGTCTGTTGGAAACTAGGCAAATGGGGTTTATATATTGCCAGTGATACAGGAGGAACATCAGGAGAGAATGCTACTGGAACATGGACATACAACCCAGAAAATTCACAACAACCCAGTGATTCTGGCCATGAAAGCCTTTGATAGTACAAAAGACTTCTTGCTTACTGCTATGGTTCACCAAGTGTCCACCTGCCTACCCTCATTTTCTTTTTCACAGGTTTGGATTTGGGCTTCCCACGTCCCGTGCTTATGCCGAGTACCTGGGAGGCTCCCTCACGCTCCAGTCCATGCAGGGGATTGGCACAGATGTGTACCTCCGCCTTAAACACATTGATGGCAAAGAGGAGAGTTTCCGCATCTAGGAAGACTTCCCCGTGGGTGGAATTCCCCTTGGCTGCTGGAGAACGCTTTTGATTACCTACACCCAGGCCGGTTCTTCAATAATTATGGATTCCTACCAATGTCCTATGATCGCCTGGTGAAGTTCTTCTTTCCTCTTGGACTCCTGGGTGCTGTGACAAAGGATTTGTGGGTTTCGTGTTCCTGTGCAATTGCTGGTAGATACAGCGTCCTCCTGGTTATTCCAGTCCTTCCTACGGGCATGCTTTATGCTTTAATGACTTGTCTCTTGAAGCCAGATTCCTGTGAGAGCCTATGGACAACTTTTCAACTCTCTCCCTGGAGAAGTGTGAAGTCACAAAATGGCAGTAGGGCAGAATAAAGTCACTTTTCCGCTGCCCTCCTCCTGTTCACTGCCAACTGCATCTTCATTCTCCTTCTGCTGAGGCTGTGATTGTTTTTCAAAGACATTGGGTGAAGGGAAACCTTTTACTCTCGCATGTTCGCATCCTGTTTGGATCTCTCAGGCTGTTCTTGATCCGAAAGTAAAACATTTACATAGTAGCATGTGGCACCAAAACCCCCTTCCTTTTATCTTACTACCTAAGTCTCAGCCAAGGACTTCTTTTATTGCTACATCGACATGTTGGGCCTTCAACAAATCAAGACTTCTCATATGGCAGGCAGCAGCCAAATGTCCTCATCTTGAGAGGAAAAGACTATATGACAACCTTGAGTGTTCGTATTCCGTTGCTCTGGGGTGGGTTCCAGAACATTCTCCTCCTCTCCTGCACAATGATGTGTTTTATTTCCACCCTCAATCTGTTCTTTCTCTTGCCATTCATTATTTTTTAAACAAATGCTACTTTGGGGAGCGGGATAATGGGTTCCTCTCTGCCCTTTCCCCTCCCTATTCAGCATTAGAGGGAAAGGGGTACAGAAATAATTCTCTTTTTTGCTGTGATACTCCAATAAAAACATGCAGATTCCAAAATCTACCAAGCGTTGTCTACTTTTCAAAGGGAATTATTAGTAAGCTGATGATAACCAAGGGCTAAAATTGTGGCGTTATGTAAAATAAGCCATGTCTAGTTCACGTTTGATCAGTCCACACACTGCCTTGGGGGGTGTCCCGCAACATGAGGAACTGTATTAAGGGGTCGCGGCATTAGGAAGGTTGAGAACCACTGTGTTAGACCCTGGATTATTCTTAGAACTTCCCTGCATTTAATGTCTTCCACAAATTGTAGTATGAAAACAAGACAATTGCTAGAATCAGCTGAAAAGCTGTTATATGATGGAAGCACTTTTTTGAGGCAAACTATCAGGAAGGCAGAATAACCTTAATACTAGAGAAAACACTTTTAAGGCTAGTGAAAAGAATGCTATTTCATAACAGAAGTTATGAAATTCTTCTTATGGGTGTGGAAATGCAAAACCGAAAGTTGAAGCCCATATGGTCTTATTAGATTACAAACTGAAAGGAATAAAGTTTGTTGCTTTTGGTTAAAAGCCATTGCAAGTCCAAAATGATAAAATAGTACACACATAAAACAGTACATATGAAATTTGCATAGGGCCGATAAACAATAAAAAAGTTACAAGTTACTTATATGGCATAGGTACATTAGGAATCACATTTAAACCTTCTTAAACTAAATTATCTCCTTTACATAGGGTAGCTATCTCCGCTATGTGCTTCCTCCTGATCTTTTTAGCCGCAAGGGCAAACAAGGCTACACCAGGTCGTATATTTATCTGTATCCATAAGGAGGTAGAGTACTATCTCCCAGAGGTAAACAGATTGATTTGCAGGAGATCGTTTGCTTTCTCTCAGCTTCTTTTTCTGGCTATGACTTGGTTCTTCTGGGCTGATATGTATGCAGTGAATCATACATAAAACACAGTCAGGATTTGGAGGAGGGGGGTGGATTGACCCAACATGATTGGAATTGTAGTTCACCCACATCAGTTTGTATTTTCTAATGGATCCATCCACAAAATCCAAAACCAACCACACTTATTTCATATTCATTATCACTCTAAGGCAGTGGTTCCCAACCCATGGGCCCCCGCCTACAGGTGGGCTGCAAAACCTAAAATAAGTTCTGTGAGAGGGACAGAAGGAAGGACGAAGATGCCAGCACGTTGCCCTCACCAGCGCTTTCTCAGCTGATCCGGCAGCACACTTGAGGGGGCGATAGGGAGAGAAGGAAGGACATTGCTCTCACCATTGCTTTCTCTGCCTTGTGAGGCTTGCCAGGCCAGGGTGGAGAAAAAGATTCACCTGGCGGCACGCATGAAGAAGTGTGTGTGTGTGAGAGAAGGAGAGTCCCAAAAGTAATTATTAGTTCCCATTGCCAAACACAAGAGTTGTAATATGAAAGTGGTCCTTTGTAAAACCCTGTTTAGTCCCCCAAAGTTGTTGTTGTGTGTTAACAAAATCCACAGATAACACAGTCCAACCATAAACATTTTCTTGGTGTCTTTGTTTTTAGGCCTGTTCCTGGAGTTATTTGGGGTACTGATCAGAAAATTGTGTTGAATAGATCACATCAACCCTAGATTATTAAATATGGTTTTCTGTGGGCAAGCAGATGGCAAATACTGGGTGGCATATGTTCTATATCAGAAACCAGCTAGCTGATGTGGCCTATCCAATGCAATTTCTGAATCAGCACCCCAAGTAACCAAACTGAATCTAAAGTTGAACAAAAACTAATTCGTAACCCTTTTGGTAGTAATGTTGGAGAGTGGTCCCAAGGAAAAAAAGATACAAATATTATCGTGATTATTATCCTGACTGGTGCATTCAGCCTGATCCCAGTCTCAATGCTTCTGCTTACTAGAAGTTTGTTTTAAAAGAGTTCAATACAGAATTTTCCAAAAAGTATAGTGCAAAAATCGAGCAGATTTGCCAACAGACTGGAAGAAGATAACCAAAGAACAGGCTCTTCAAGCCTTGAAGCAATCTTATAATATGAAATAGACAACCCTCTTCTGAATAAACAACAAGTATGGATTTACTTTGTATATATTTATAAATAGCTTTACAACCGCAATAAAACTGTTTATTGTTGATTTCGGCTGACAGGCTGTGGATTACTTCAAAGGGTATTTGCATGGGACGATGCTGAGAGTGATGGATGTAAAACTCGCACCCGAAATCTCGATATTAGAGATGTATGGAGGACGATTCACACCAGGGAAAAGGACTTTACGTTTTTCTCAGACAGACACGTCTCATGGTCAAGAATAGACATGATCTTAACGTCAAGTACAAAGTTACATCAAATCAAGAAAGCCAAGATATGGCCAAGGGATATCTCAGACCACAGCCAAGTGGAATTAGAATTAGAGGGTAAAAACACGGAATTTCATTGGAAATTTCCAATGAGAATCCTAAAAGATCCAAGAGATTTAAAAGAAAGCAAAAAGCTACTGAAAGAATATTTTGATATAAATTACCACAATAACAATAACACTAACACTAATATAATTTGGGACGCAGGCAAAGCTTATATGAGGGGGGTTTCCATAAAACAACAGACGATCTGGAAGAGAAACAGGCCAAAATCAAAGAAATATATGAAAGGATTGAGGAAGGGGAGGCGGAACTTTAAAAAGACCCCAGAAATGAAGCTAAAAAGGATGCAGTAAAATCTCTCCAGAAACAGCTTGAAATATACGGCATAGAAAAAATAGAGAAGAACTTAAAATACTTAAAACAAAAAAAAAATTAAATCCGCAAACAAACCCGGGAAACTACTGGCATGGCAATTAAAAGAGAGAAGGAAAAGAAACATTATAACAAAGTTAAGGCTAGGAAACAAAGAATATACTACAGACAAGGAAATATGAAAGATTTTTGAATCTTTCTTTACAACATTGTATAGCAAAGATGACATAGATAGGATTGATATACAGAAATTCCTCGGGGAAAGGAAAATTAATAAAATTATTGAGGAAGAAAGAGAAGCTCTTAACAACATAATAACAAAGGAAGAAATAATAAACGCCAATAAAAGGATGAAAATAGGAAAAGCAGCAGGACCCGACGGCTTTCTGGCAGAATACTATAAAGAATATCAGGGAGAGATAGTGGACATTCTGTCAAAAATCTTCAATGATATACTAAAATATGGTAAATCCCCGAATCATGGAAAGAATCCAATATCATCCTCATAGGCAAAGCGGGCAAATACCCAGAAAATCCAGCAAATTACAGGCCAAGCTCCCTTCTGAATACAGATTACAAAATCTTTACAAACATACTAGCAGAGAGACTTAAATTTTTTTTAGGGAACTGGATAAAAGAGGATCAAAATGGATTTCTTCCGAACAGACAATTAAAAACCAATATAAGAATGATTCTGGATACTATAGAATTTTATGACAAAAATATAGACAGGGAGGTTGCCCTAGTATTCGTGGATGCAGAAAATGCCTTTGACAAAACAAACTGGGAGTTTGCAGAAGCACTCCTGAAGGAGCTTGATATTGGATTCTATATGATTAACACATTTCAAGCTATATATACTGAGCAATACGCTAGAATAATTATTAACCAAAGGAGAACGGATAAGGTTAAGATTAAAAAAGGAGTAAGACAGGGGTGTCCACTATCTCCCTTGTTATTTATCTTAATTTTGGAAATACTTCTAGAAGTCATCAGAAATGATGATAGATTAAAAGGAATTAGAATAAAGAAAGACAAAATCAAATGTCAAGCCTTCGCTGATGACCTCGCACTGATAGTGGAGGATCCCAGAAATTCCATCTGGCTGTGGATCGAAAAAATTGAAAACTTTGGCAGACTAGCTGGCTTCACAATAAATAAAGAAAAAACACAAATACTACTTAAAAATATGACTGAAAAGAACAAACAAGATCTACAAACCAAGATAGGTATGAGAATAACGAATAAGGTAAAATACCTTGGTGTGACACTAACTCCAAAAAACTCACAAGTATTCAAAAACAACTATCTAATCAAGTGGAAAGAAATAAAAACGGATCTAGAAAATTGGTCAAGACTCAACCTGTCCCTCCTCGGAAGAATATCGATGATTAAAATGAATATGCTACCTAAGATGAACTTTCTATTTACAACAGTTCCGATGGTTCCAAACAATTTCTATTTTGACTCATGGAATAAAGATCTTTCTAAATTTGTATGGGACGGGAAAAAGCCAAGAGTCAAGATGAAAATGTTGCAAGACTCGAAAGACAGGGGAGGTTTGGGTTTACCGAACCTGAGACTGTATTTCGAGGCCAGTTGTTTAACCTGGCTAAGGAGCTGGTGTAAATTGGAGGGAGAAAGAATTTTGATTATGGAAGGTTCTGACTTGAAGTTTGGGCTCCATGGCTATTTATAGTATGATAAGGCGAGGGTAGATAGGAATTTTAACAATCATTTCATTAGAAAACCCCTTCTAAAGGTATGGGAAAAATACAAAAAACAAATGAGTAAGAAAATACATCTTTGGGTGTCCCCAAAAGAGACTTTCCAGATAAGACAATTGGAAAATGATAAATGGATAACATATAAAGACCTACTAAACAAGGAGGAGACAGGAATGAGCCTGAAGACCAGACTTCAACTCAAAAATGAAGGGTATGAGATGGGATGGTTTCCTTACTTCCAGCTGAGGGTCAGATTAAAAGAGGATACGAAAAGAGGTCTATAAAGTCATACCAGTGACTTGGAAGATGCAATTCTGGGCAAAGAAATCAAACTAATGTCCAAAATATATAAAATATTAATAAAAAGGGAGAATGACAAAGACAACAATAGAGCCCATCTGAAGGAATGGTCCAGAAACATAGGATATAAGATAAATCCAAAGGTATGGAAGAATATATGGTCTAACAATGTAAATATTTCACTAAGTTACAAATACAGAGAGAACTGGGTTAAGGTATTGCATAGATGGTACCTTACCCCAGTTAAATTGTCCAAAATTTACAAGAAATCAAAACCCAATTGCTGGATATGCAACAACAATAATGGAACATTCTTTCACATGTTATGGCTCTGCCCAAAGGCAAAAAAATATTGGAACATAATCCACAAAGAATTGGAAAAACTGCTAAAAAAGAAAATAACTAAAAGCCCAGACAAATTCCTCTTAGGAATCCTAGATAAAGACTTAAGCAAAAGCGAAGGAAGGATATTTCTACTGGCTACAACCACAGCAAAGATACTATTTGCCAGTCACTGGAGGTCGGAAAGCATCCCATCTGTGAGCGATTGGAGGCAGAAACTCCTAGAAACTAGTCTAATGGAAAAATTTACAGAGGCAATAAGAGAGAGAGGCATCAGTGAAAAAGGAAACCCCAAGTGGGATTGGGCGTTACTCCAAGAATACTGCAAAGTGGAATGCAATGTGGATATAGAAATGTAAATATTAAGAAATAGAAAAGCTTGGGCTTCACTACTTACGTCTATATGTTTATAATATATTTTCCTACTATGGGATCTATAAGGACGCGTCGGGAAACAAAAGGATGAGAATACCAAAAGATATAATACAAATTTCTTAGACTTAACAAGAAGTTGTATCACCTCTCCCAAAACCTTCTGGAGCACCACTGTTTATTTCACTTTCTTTTCTATCCACAGTATGTGGATATCTTTTTGCTAGATAGCTCTTTTCTTGATGTCTTTCTATCCATCTATGTCACCATATATTTCTTTTACTACATGTATTTTTAATTTGTGAAAATCTAATAAAGATCAATTTTTTTAAAAAAAAGAAGTGTGTGTGTGTGAGAGAGAAGGAGAGTCACCAAAGTAATTATTATTAGTTCCCATTGCCAAACACAAGAGTTGTAATAGGAAAGTGGCTCTTTGTAAAACCCTGTTTAGTCCCCCAAAGTAGTTGTTGTTGTTGTGTTAAAATAATCCACAGATAATAACACATGTCCAACCAAAAACATTTTCTTGGTGTCTTTGTTTTTAGGCCTGTTCCTGGAGTTATTTGGGGTGCTGATCAGAAAATTGTGTTGAATAGATCACATCAACCCTAGATTATTAAATATGGTTTTCTGTGGGCAAGCAGATGGCAAATACTGGGCGGCATATGTTCTATATCAGAAACCAGCTAGCTGATGTGGCCTATCCAATGCAATTTCTGAATCAGCATCCCAAATAACCAAACTGAATTTAAAGTTGACCAAAACCTAATTTGTAACCCTTTTGGTACTAACGTTGGAGAGTGGGGGAAAAAGATGCAAAGATTATAGTGATTATTATCCTGACTGGTGCATTCAGCCTGATCCCAGTCTCAATGCTGCTGCTTACTGGAAGTTTGTTTTAAAAGAGTTCAATACAGAATTTTCCAAAAAGTATAGTGCAAAACAAGCAGATTTGCCAAAAGACTTGAAGAAGATAACCAAAGAACAGGCTCTCCAAGCCTTGAAGCAATCTTATAATATGAAATAGACAACCCTCTTCTGAATAAACAACAAGTATGGATTTACTTTGTATATATTTGTAAATAGCTTTACAACTACAATAAAACTGTTTATTGCTGATTTCGGCTGACAGGCTGTGGAATACTTCAAAGGGTGTTTGCATGGGACGATGCAGAGAGTGATGGATGTAAAACTCGCACCCAATTCTCAACAGAAATCATGCCACAAATTGGGAACTCCATCTATACAGCAGTTATTGTGACTACTATCCCCTTTGAAATATCCACTCAGATTTCAATATCAATTATTTTGTTTAGTGAAAACTCTCTTTTTGTACAATTCCATAATAATTTTGTCAAGAAAGGCCAAAGCAGAAATTTTAATTGCTTTCCATTGTTCAAGTGTTGTTGTTGTTAGATTTATTTATACCCTGGTTTTTCTCTTCCAAAGGAGGCTCATAGCGGCTTAGCATACAAGCCATCAGTATACAATTTAAAATATACAAATATGCAAACATGGAAACAGGATTAAATATAAACAGTATTAAAACATTCCCAGTTAAAAACCATTAAAACATGTTCAGAGTTAAAAGCCACAATGTTTCTCTGTCAAAACTGGAAAAATGTAAATAAAACACACATAAACAAATGTCTGAAGTATTTGACATCTTGAAAGAAACCAGAACATTAAAAGAAAATACTTTCTCCAGTAACTCTAGAGAAAAAATTAGAAGGCCATGTCGGTGAATCACGGACCCAGCTTTAGTTAAAGAAATACATTTCTGCCCCATTCTCCAACAGACCAGAATCTGAACTGAATTAGAGTCCTGAATATATTCTAATTCTTTTGTCTACAAAAATGTTTTTAATAATAACTAGCTGACCTGGCCACGCTTCGCTGTGGCGTTTTTCTTCCTTTCTGGGTTGTTTTCCTTCCCTCTCCTTCCTTTTTTTTTGTTTTCTCGGTCTCCCCCTGTTTGCCTGGTTTTTTTCCTCCTTCCCTTCTTTTTTATTCCCGTATTCTCCCATTCCTTCTTCTTTCCTTGTACTGCTCCTAACTTTTGTGTTCTCCGTGTTCTCCTAGTTGGTGCGGCCGTTGTTTCCCCCTCCGCCAGTTCCATGGCGCTCCTGAACCCGCCTGGGGCGCGCGGGACTGGCTAAGAGGCGAGGGAGTAGGCCGAGGAGGCGATGGCGGGGGCCTGTGTTGGTAATGGATGTGAGCTGGAGAGGAAGGGCGAGGATGTTGCATAGGAGGCGGTAGTGGCGTCGGCCGGAAGATCCGGGTGTAGGAGTGGCTGGGAGCCGGTGGAGGAGGTGGGCCTGGCCATGGGACTACACTTCCCAGAATGCTCCGCACGGCCACTTTTCTTCCCAGTGAGCAGCACAGAGCCTTTTGGGAAGTGTAGTCCCGTGGCCGTTGTCTGCCCCTCCGCCGTGTTGAGGTGCGCCTGGCCATGGGACTACACTTCCCAGAATGCCCCGCGTGGCCACCTTCCTTCCCATTGAGCGCCGCAGAGCCTTCTCATAAGTGTAGTTCCGTGGCCGCCTCCTCCGCCATGTTACAGCCGTTCCTGGACCCGGGTGTTGCGGACGGTGCCGTTGCGGCCTGCTCCGCCGTGTCCTTGGCCTCCTCCGTGTTTTAGCTGGTCCCGCGCGGGCCGGGCGGGTTCAGGAGTGGCTTTGAAGTGGCGGAGGAGGGGGGCACGGCGTCGGCGGCGCGGATCAGGTCCGGGAGTGGCTAGGAGGCGGTTAGGTTCCGGGAGAGTGGTGTTGCGTGGAGGCGGGGTGGGAGGGAGCGTTGGAGGAGGAGGAGGGGCATGGTGTTCTCTGTGCCACCGCAGCCATGGCGGTTTGCGCATGCGTGGTATTGTTGTGGCGAGGGGGTGTTTTGGGGGGTGTTGTGTTGTGTTTCGGGGTGTTTTTGTGTGCCGTGTTGGTACCTTGTAGTATGGATTAGTGGCCCTGTGATTTTCGTGTGTGTGGGACATGTAGTTTTGGCGTGCATTTGCCCCGTTACACGACCACTTCCCTTTTATATATATAGATGTTAATTAAATTAATAATAATATTTGATAGAAAATAAATGTGTTGTCGAAGGCTTTCATGTTCCAAAAGTGTTCTCTCCTGACGTTTCACCCACATCTATGGCAGGCATCCTCAGAGGCTGTCAGGTGCGGAAAACCCACAGCAACCCAGAAAAGAAATGTTAACACTGAAAACGTTGAACGTTGTCTATATCATCATACTGATATGCATACATAAATAAATCACAGTAATGAATTGTTACAGCCTGTTTTTTGGTCTTTGATTTCTGAAAATCTGTCAAACGTCTTCATAAAAAAAATTATTTGCTTATTGATGTTCAATAAACACTGTAGCCATGTTTTAAGTCATAATAAAGGACATGCAAAAAGCTTCTGAGATGGGTGAGATTAACAACATCTCGTGATATTCTAAGTAGTATAATACTACTTAGAACTCTGGTGTTGGTGAATGCTAGGTCTGTTAGAAACAAAACTGCCACCATCAGGGACTTTCTCATTGACAAAGGGACCGACTTAGCCTGTATTACTGAAACTTGGATTCAAGAGGGTGACGAGGTTCTCCTCCAAGAATTAGCATCTCCAGATTATGTAATCACCCACCAGATGCGGACTGGGAGACAGGGGGTGGAGTGGCAATGCTTTCCCGAGATAGTTTATCTCTCAGGCCGGTTCCTGCTCTGAACATCTCTGGTATTGAAAGTGTTGGCCTTGTGTGGGATTCACAGGAGAGTATAGCCTTTCTGCTGGTGTACTGTGCACCGAGCGCACCAGCAGACAGGGCAAAATAAAGTCGCTTTTCCGCTGCCCTCCTCCTGTTCACTGCCAACTGCATCGTCATTCTCCTTCTGCTGAGGTTGTGATTGTTTCTCAAAGACATTGGGTGAAGGGAAACCTTTTACTCTCGCATGTGCGCATCCTGTTTGGATCTCTCAGGCTGTTCTTGATCCAAAAGTAAAACATTTACATAGTAGCATGTGGCACCAAAACCCCCTTCCTTTTATCTTACTACCTAAGTCTCAGCCAAGGACTTCTTTTATTGCTACATCTACATGTTGGGCCTTCAACCAATCAAGACTTCTCATATGGCAGGCTGCAGCCAAATGTCCTCATCTTGAGAGGAAAAGACTATATGACAACCTTGAGTGTTCGTATTCCGTTGCTCTGCGGTGGGTTCCAGAACATTCTCCTCCTCTCCTGCACAATGATGTGTTTTATTTCCACCCTCAATCTGTTCTTTCTCTTGCCATTCATTATTTTTTAAACAAATGTTACTTTGGGGAGCGGGATGATGGGTTCCTCTCTGCCCTTTCCTCTCCCTATTCAGCATTAGAGGGAAAGGGGTACAGAAATAATTCTCTTTTTTGCTGTGATACTCCAATAAAAACGTGCAGATTCCAAAATCGACCAAGCATTGTCTACTTTTCAAAGGGAATTCTTAGTAAGCTGATGATAACCAAGGGCTAAAATTGTGGCGTAATGTAAAATAAGCCATGTGGAGTTCACATTTGATCAGCCCACACACTGCCTTGGGGGGGGGGGTCCCACAACATGAGGAACTTTATTAGGGGGTTGCGGCATTAGGAAGGTTGAGAACCACTGTGTTAGACCCTGGATTATTCTTAGAACTTCTCTGTATTGAATGTTTCACAAATTGTTGTATGAAAATAAGACAATTGCTAAAATCAGCTGAAAAGCTGTTATATGATGGAAGCACTTTTTTGAGGCAAACTATCAGGAAGGCAAAATAACCTTAGTATTTATTTATTTATTTATTTATTATTTATTCGATTTTATATTCCACTCCTCCCTGCAGGCTCGGGGTGGATCACACAACATATAATAAAAACACCAAATACAACAAATATTAAAAATATTAAAATTACAAATTTTAGTACTAGAGAAAACACTTTTAAGGCTAGTAAAAAGAATGATTATTCCCTTGAGCAGATGGTCATGGAACCAACCAGGGGAAAGGGGATCCTGGACTTGGTGCTAACTAATGAACAAGATCTCGTTCAAGATGTCCTTGTACCTGAGCCCATAGGTACCAGTGACCATAACACAATAACCTTCAACTTAAGTTTGGATAGCAAACTGTCAGTGAAAGCTAACACGGAGACATTAAACTTTCACAAAGGGAATTTCACCAAAATGAGAAAAATTGTAAAGAACAAACTAAAAGGAGCAGTAAAAAAATCAAATCCCTCAAAATGCTTGGAAACTGTTTAAAAATACCTTAAAACAGGCAGAATTAAAATGCATTCCAATAAAAAGAAAGAGGCATGGAAAGTCCAAAAGGACACCAGTATGGCTTACAAATGAAGTAAAAGATGTGATTGGAAAGAAGAAAAACTCATTTAAGAAATGGAAGGCTCTTCCTACCGAGGAGAACAGAAAGGAACACAAGCTCTGGCAAACTAAATGCAAAGCAACAGTCAGGAAAGCCAAGAGAGATTTTGAGGCACACATAGCAAAGAATATTAAAAAAACAACAAAAACTTCTTTAAGTACATCAGAAGTAGGAACCCAACTAGAAAAGCAGTTGGGCCACTTTCGACGACAATGGTCAGAAAGGGAAAATCAGCGAAGACAAGGAGATTGCTGAGCGGCTAAATGACTTCTTTGCCTCCGTTTCACACAGGAGGACAGACAACATATGCCTGCAGCTAAGTCAGTTTTTCAGGGAGGGAATTAAAAGAATTAAAACAGATAGAGATAAACAAGGAGGATGTTCTCATATGCCTTACTAAACTAAATGTCAACAAATCACCAGGTCCAGACGGCATCCACCCCAGAGTTCTTAAGGAACTCAAGTGTGAAATTGCTGAACTTCTAGCTAAGATATATAACCTTTCTCTAAGATCAGGCACTGTACCCGAGGACTGGAAGGAGGCAAATGTAACACCGATCTTCAAGAAAGGATCCAGAGGTGATCCAGGAAATTATAGACCAGTCAGTTTAACCTCAGTTCCAGGCAAAGTGATGGAAACCATTATTAAAGAAAAATTACTAGGCACATAGAAGAACAGGCATTGCTGAGAGAAAATCAACATGGTTTCTGCAAAGGCAAATCATGTCTTACTAACTTGTTAGAATTCTTTGAGGGTGTAAATAAACACATAGATAAAGGGGACCCAATTGATATTGTTTACCTTGACTTTCAAAAGGCTTTTGACAAAGTCCCTCACCAAAGGCTCCTAAATAAGCTCTTCAGCCATGGAATCAGGGGACAGGTCTTGTCCTGGATTGGAACCTGGCTAAACTGTAGGAACAAAGGGTGGTAATAAATGGACATTTCTCTGGGTGGAAAGAGGTGAGAAGTGGCGTACCCCAAGGTTCAGCTTTGGGTCCGTTACTTTTTTATTTATTCATTAATGATCTGGATGTAGGAGTGAATTCTGAGGTAGCAAAGTTTGCAGACGACACTAAATTGTTCAGGGTAGTTAAAAATGAAACTGATTGTAAAGAGCTCCAGAAAGATCTCTCAAAATTGAGTGAATGGGCAACGAAGTGGCAAATACATTTTAACCTAAACAAGTGTAAAGTCATGCACATCGGGGCAAAGAACCCCAACTACACCTACAAATTGATGGGGTCAAAGCTTTCCGAGACAAACCAGGAAAGGGATCTTAGGGTTTTGGTGGACAGCTCAATGAAGATGTCAACCCAGTGCGCTGCAGCAGTGAAAAAAGCAAATTCTATGCTTGGCATGATCAGGAAGGGAATCGAAAATAGGTCGGCAAATGTTGTATTGCCTCTCTACAAATCGATGGTGAGGCCACATTTGGAGTACTGTGTACAATTCTGGTCTCCGCACCTTAAGAAGGATATAACGGAACTGGAAAAGGTACAAAGAAGGGCAACAAAAATGATCCAAGGGATGGAGCAGCTCCCTTACGAAACCAGGTTGCAACGCCTTGGTCTTTTCAGCCTTGAAAGACGGCGTTTAAGAGGTGACTTGATCGAAGTGTATAAAATCATGCATGGGATAGAAAAGGTGAATAAAGAAAAACTATTTTCTTTGTCACAAAACACTAGGACTAGAGGGCACTCCCTAAAGCTCCAAGGTAGGAAAGTTAGGACTAATAAAGGGAAATATTTCTTCACCCAGAGGGTCATTGGGTTATGGAACTCACTTCCAGAAGAGGTTGTGACAGCTGTCAGCCTGGACAGCTTCAAGGCAGGATTAGACAGATTCATGGATACCAAGGGAATCAGTAGTTACTGAAAAGGACATCCAAGTGCCACCTCGGAGTTGGTTGAGGTAGGCAGGATTTCCCTGGGTACTGGTTGTGGGGGGTCGGGAGCAGGTCAGGGTTTTGCCCTCCCTTCTGCTCGAGATCCCTGTGTACAACTGGTGGGCCACTGTGTGATACAGAATGCTGGACTAGATGGGCTGAGGTCCGATTCAGCATGGCTCTTCTTATGTTCTTATGTTCTAATGCCTTTTTCATAACAGAAGTTATAAAATTCTTCTTATGGGTGTGGAAATGCAAAACCGAAAGTTGAAACCCATCTGGCCTCATTAGATTACAAACTGAAAGGAATAAAGTTTGTTGCTTTTGGTTAAAAGCCGTTGCAATTATCTCCTTTACATAGGATAGCTATCTCCACTATGTGCTTCCTCCTGATCTTTCTAGCCGCAAGGGCAAACAAGGCTACGCCAGGTCGTATATTTAGTTCACCCACATCCTTATGCATTTTCTTGGAGGGAGCGTGCCTCCTTGAATTGGAACTATTTGGATTTTTTTACGTCAAGGGAAAAGAAAGGCATAACTATCCAAGAATAACTGCTTTTGAAGACTAACAGGTTTTATTTGGCATAAGATTTTGCAGACCGCAGCCCACTTCCTAGAATGCATGGAGCAGGCAGATATTTATGCACATGTCTGAAGTGGTAAGATGTAATTGTTAAGAGAGCGAGAGAATGGAAATGTAGAAAGTACAAGCTTTTAATTGTTATGAGTACTTCTAAATATATGATGGGACTCACTGTTAGAAGTACTTGTGACTGTCAAAAATGTTAATATTCCCACTCTTTTATTTGTATTACAGTAGGAATGTATGTGTCCACCGTGTATGGTTTTCCTCCTACTATTAACCTCTACAACAATCCAGTAAGATCCAATCACCCATTCACAAGCCTCATTTGCATGACAATAGCAGGAGACAGCTCTTTCAAAGGGTCTCTCCCCTCTGGCCAAAACTCACCCCTGACAATCTATGGGAAATTGACTTCGCCTATCAATGAGTCATGGATTAATAGGCAAACAATTTCCATACCCAAAGAGACCACCTCTGTAGGCCTAGGAAACCTTGGATTTGGTTTTCAGTTCAGGGATTCAAGTGACCCTAGCCTCTGTCTTAGAGGTGCCATGGTCGGACCACTGTGCCCTGAGAATCCGATTAGAGCAAGCTCCTCCACCCTGCAGGGGCGTCGAACAGATTTGGGTTTGCCTGAAGAGACTTATGGAACCTAACAGGTTCCTGAATGCTCTGAGGGACCTGGAGCCTGTCAGCGTCTTGATCGAGTTGCAAGTGGACGCAGGGAACACCAATTTGTTTCATGCACTCGATGAGATTGCCCCTAGACGCCCTCTCTGACCTCATAGAAATCGATCACCTTTGTTCTCTGGGGAGCTTTGATCGATGAAACGAGAGAAGAGACAGCTAGAGAGCGTGTGGCAGAAACTCCGTGACGAAGGATCGAGATCAACTTATAAGCAGTTTATGGATGCTTATGAGTATGCTATCAAGGAGCCGAAAAAATTACATTACGCAACCATGATAGCGTCTGCTAGCTCACACCCGGCACAATTATTTAAGATAATTCAGTCGTTAACGATGGCCCCTACCATCCCAAAAAATGATGATCAGGCCCTTACTGCTAAGGTTTTCCAGAGCCATTTTGCAGACAAGATCTCGACCCTCTGCCGGGATCTTCCAGCCACAATTGATACAGTGAGCGAACTTGAGACTCTGTGGCCACTCGCTGGGCCCACCTTCGATCGATTCCAGCCGCTGGATGCAGAGGCTGTCGATAGGATTGTAACTGCATCTGGAGCGACCACATGATCCCTCGATCTGTGCCCCTCCCGGCTAGTGAAAAATTTGCCTGGAGGGTCTACGTGACCCTCTGTTGAATATAATAAACAGCTCCCTTGAGCAAGGAGGGTTTAAAAGAGGCAGTAGTCTCTCCATTGCTGAAAAAAACAGGGTTAGATCCTTCGGTTCCTTCCAATTACCATCCAGTTTCGAATTTGCCGTTTCTGGGCAAAATGATTGAGAGGGCGGCAATGAAGCAGTTGCAGACCTTCCTAAATGACACAGCCGGACTAGATCCCTTCCAGTCCGGTTTCCGTATGGGCCATGGGATGGAGACAGTCTTGGTTTCCATCACAGACCAGCTTCGCTGCCAGCTTGATCAAGGCAGATCGGCACTGCTTGTGTTATTGGACCTCACAGCAGTGTTTGATACAGTCGATTACGATCTTTTGATGCACCGCCTTGCCGTGGCTGGAGTGAGGGGGACAGCCTTGAATTGGCTGTCCTCATTCCTCCACAACTGGAAACAGCGAGTGAGAAGGGGGGAGCTGGCCTCCGGGGGATTCCCCCTAAATTGTGGGGTCCCTCAGGGAGCCATACTTTCCCCTTTGTTATTTAACATCTCTATGCGACCATTTGCTCAGCTGGTACATAGCTTTGGGCTCGAGTGCCATCAGTACGCTGATGACACTCAGCTCATTCTGAGGATGGAGGGCCGGCCGGACTCCATACCCAATAATTTCTATCTGTGCCTTGAAGCCGTTACTGGATGGCTGCGAGCTAGCAGGTTGAAGGTGAATCCAGCGAAGATGGAAAACCTATGGCTGGGCCGTCTGGGCAATAGGGTCATCCAACTGCCAACCCTGGATGGCAAAGTATTATGCTCGTCATCATTAGTAAAAAGCCTGGGAATCCTTTTGGACCCTCTGCTGTCAATGGAGGCTTAAATCTCCACTGTCAGCAGAACTGCATTCTTTCATCTGCGACAGGCAAGGCGTCTGGCCCCCTATCTGTCCCGGAATGACCTAGCCACGGTGATCCAGGTCACGGTCATCTCAAGACTTGACTACTGTAAAGCTCTGTACATTGGCCTATCCTTCACAGTGATCCGGAAATTCAAACTAGTGCAGAACGCTGCAGCCCTGCTACTTGCAGGGGACCCTGTGAGTTGTCGCATTACACCGATACTTCAGGGTCTGCACTGGTTACCAATTGATCACTTTCAAGGTATTAGTTCTTACTTTCAAGGCCTTTCATGGTCTGGGCCAGTGTACTTAAAAGATCACCTGACTCCATATAATCCCCCAAGATCACTACGGTCAGAGGACCAGAACCTCCTCGATACCCACAGCTTGAAATCCTTCTTCCTGCAAGGAGGCTTCCACTATAAAGCTGAGCCCACAGGCCTGCCAGGGACTGAGTATGCTGTGCCTGCTGTGAAGAGGCATTCAACATCTTCTGCCTGCTTCTTAGGACTCCTTGTGAGTAGCCAGCAGCCCAGGCCTCCTCCAGCTGGGTGGGGCTCAGCAACTGCAAGGAGGCTTCCATTATAAAGCTGAGCCCACAGGCCTGCCAGGGACTGAGTCTACTGTGCCTGCTGTGAAGAGACATTTAACATCGCCAGCCTGCTCCTAAGAATTCCTTGTAGCGGTTGGAACCTCACGATACAGGAAGCTACCGCTGCCATCTTTGTGGTCATTTTTTCTATTGCCATCTTGGAAATTAGTAACAACAAGAATACTACCACCGTTTTAAGATCCATTTAGTTCCAGTCGGTCCATTGTGTTGACATTGTTTTTACCTACTCAGTCTCTCCATTAGGTTTACATTGTGTCTATCTTTCCAGCAAAATCTGGGATTGGTACTAGTGAGGGTGCAGTGAGGGAGGGGGGGGGGTTGCGTGGGTCGGCTCTGAGGGCTGTGTACCTAATAGATGCTGGATGGTTTTGCACAGGTCTGTTGGGGGCAGTGCTCGGGTCCAGACCAGTGGACCTTGTCTCTCTCACTTTGACCTGGTCAAGTTGACTAAACTGTTAATGTTAACCACTGTATAGCTGCCACTAGTTAACTGCTGCTGATATTGTCCTGCTCCCTAGGCCTAAATTTTTGACTATCCTTCTTGGACTTTAACATTGCACTCCTGCACTTTAGATTATTGATCACCTTGCACTTTATACTGATTATCAATCCTCCATAAGTATTGATGTCACCTTCAAACACTTGGCACTTTATAGTTATATGCATACTAGTTTTTAGTGCACTGCCTAAAGACCAAGGCAGACTGGAGGGATGGAGAGAGTGCAGGGTGGGGGGAGGTTGGGAGGGATGCTCATTATCTGGTATCTGGGGCTCAGATCAAAGAACATCTAGCAGAGCTCAGACCATAAATAGGAGGGATGGACAGTGTGAGGGGGGTGAGTGTCCAGGGCGGGGGCCCCCAATCGGGGTGGTGACTGGGAGAGGGAGATGCGGGAAAGGGAGACCCAGATTATCAATTCGGCATGAAAATTGGAACAGACCTAAACAATCTATTCGACCCACAGGTGCAGACCTAAATTATTAATTCGGCACAAAATTAAAACAAGAACTCTTATAAATTTGAATAGGGCTCCTGACAAAGTTAGGCTGAGTACCCAGGATGGCGGCTCCTCCAGATTACGAGTGGTGCTGTTTAATGCCAGGTCAGTTAATGGCAAAACATCAATCATTCAGGATTTAATCCTTGAAGAACACACAGACCTGGCATGTATAACGGAGACCTGGTTGGACAAGGCTGGGGGGGTTAACCTCTCCTAGCTTTGTCCACCAGGCTACTCCGTGCAGCACCAGTCAAGATCTGGAGGGCGGGGAGGGGGAGTCGCAATAGTCTATAAGGATTCCATCCCCCTGACCAGGTGCCCCATCCCGCAGTCTACCATGTTCGAATGTGTCGGCCTGAGGGTTGGTGACCGGGACAGGATAGGGATTCTGTTAGTGTACCGACCACCCCGCTGCACTACAGTCTCCCTACCAGAGCTAGCTGGGGTGGTCTCAGGCCTGGCGTTGGAGTCTCAACGGCTTATTGTTCTGGGGGATTTCAACATCCATGCCGATACCACTCTGTCAGGAGAAGCTCAGGACTTCATGTCTACCATGGCAACCATGGGCCTGTCCCAATTAGTATCGGGTCCCAGCCACATTGCTGGACACACATTGGATCTGGTTTTCTGTCAGGGATGGGAAGACAGTGGCGGAGTAGAGGAGCTGACCATCGCTCCGTTGCCATGGACCGACCACCACCTGATCAGGTTTAGACTTCTTGCGCTGTTCCACCTCCACAGGGGTGGTGGACCCACTAAATTGGTCCGCCCCAGGAAACTTATGGATCCGAATGGATTCCTGACGGCTCTTGGGGATTTTCCCGCCTCCTCGGTAAGTGACCCTGTCGAAGCTCTGGTCTCTCTCTGGGACAGGGAGATGACTAGGGCCATAGACACGATTGCTCCAGAACGCCCCCTCTCGAGTAACTGAGCTAAACCAGCCCCTTGGTTTACTGAGGAACTGGCAGCGATGAAGCGAAAGAAGAGGCGGCTAGAGCGCGTGTGGCGTCGGAAGAGGAGCGGGTCAGTCCAAGCATGTCTAGTTTCCTTTTTAAGGAGCTATGACGCGGCAATAAAGGCTGCTAAAAAAACATATCTTGCAGCCAATGTTGCGTCCACTAAGAACTGTCCAGCTGAGCTGTTCCGAGTTGTCAGAGGACTGTTAAATCCGCCTCAGAGCGAGATTCCTGACAGTTCGGCAGATCGCTGTGAAGCATTTGCTCGGTTCTTTGCGGACAAAGTTGCACTGATCCCTTCTGACTTCGATACTACGTTAAGAGCAGTCTCTGAGGATGTAACACGAGCATCTGCTTGTCCGGTTTTAATGGATTAATTTCAATTGGTTCAGCTTGAGGATGTGGACAGGATCCTTGGAGAGGCGAGGCCCACCACATGCATCCTAGACCCCTGCCCTTCCTGGCTGATCAAAGAAGCCAGAGGGGGTTTGGCAGAGTGGGTGAAGGTGGTGGTTAATGCCTCCTTACAGGAGGGCAAAATTCCAGCCAGCTTAAAGCAAGCTGTTATAAAACCGCTGTTGAAGAAACCATCACTGGACCCCACTCAATTAGTCAACTATCGGCCAGTTTCCAATCTCCCCTATTTGGGCAAAGTCCTGGAATGTGTGGTGGCCTCACAACTCCAGGGGTTTCTGGTAGACACTGATTATCTTGATCCGGCACAGTCTGGCTTTAGGCCAGGACATGGTACTGAAACAGTCTTGGTCGCCTTAGTAGATGATCTACGCCGGGAACTTGACAGGGGGAGTGTGTCCCTGTTGGTTCTGCTGGACCTCTCAGCGGCCTTCGATACCATTGACCACGGTATCCTTCTGCTATGCCTCGCAGAAATGGGGCTTGGAGGTATTGCTTTGCAGTGGCTCCAGTCCTTCCTGGAGGGTCGGTCCCAGAGGGTGTTATTGGGAGACACCTGTTCGACCCCACAACCGTTGACTTGTGGAGTCCCTCAGGGTTCACTACTGTCCCCGATGTTATTTAACATCTACATGAAGCCGTTGGGGGAGATCATCCGGAGTTTCGGAGTAAGATGTTATCTGTACGCAGATGATGTCCAAATCTGTCACTCCTTCTCACCTGTTACTAAGGAGGCTGTCCAGACATTGAACCGGTGCTTGGCTGCTGTGTCGGACTGGATGAGGGCTAGCAAATTGAAATTGAATCCAGACAAGACAGATGTCCTCCTGGTCAGTCGAAAGGCCGAACAGGGCATAGGGTTACAGCCTGTGTTGGATGGGGTTACACTCCCCCTGAAGACGCAGGTTCGCAGCTTGGGAGTGATCCTGGACTCATCGCTGAGCCTGGAACCCCAGGTCTCAGAGGTGGCCGGGAGAGCTTTTGCACAATTAAAACTTGTGCGCCAGCTGTGCCCGTACCTTGGGAAATCTGACTTGGCCATGGTGGTCCACGCTCTGGTTACATCCCGAATAGACTACTGCAACGCACTCTACGTGGGGCTGCCTTTGAAAACGGTTCGGAAACTTCAGTTGGTCCAACGGGCGGCAGCCAGAATGCTAACTGGGGCGACATACAGGGAGCATAGCACCCCCCTCCTGTGTCAGCTCCACTGGTTGCCTGTCCATCTCTGAGCCCAATTCAAAGTGCTGGTATTGACCTATAAAGCTCTATACAGTTCTGGCCCAGCTTACTTGACCGAACGCATCTGCCTCTATGTCCCATCTCGCAGTCTAAGATCATCTGGGGAGGCCCTGCTCTCGCTCCTGCCAGCATCGCAAATGCGGTTGGTGGGGACGAGAGACAGGGCCTTCTCGGCAGTGGCCCCTCGCCTATGGAACGCACTCCCAAACGAAATAAGATCGACTCAATCTCTCCTCGTTTTTAGAAAAAAGCTAAAGTTGTGGTTCTGGGACAAGGCCTTTGGGCAGCAGATGTAAATTGTACCTTTGGATTTCACTGGACTGACACTTTGGACTTGACTGGACTGACAATGTGTTCCGCTTGATGGCTTTAAGTAATTTTTGTTGTATGTAGTGGTTTTTAATATGTTTTTAATGTTGTTGATTATATGGTGTATTTTTAAATTGTATTTTGGTGTTGCAGCCTGTAATGCTGCAAATGTAAGCCGTGCTGAGTCCCCCTGTGGGGGTGAGAAGCTATGGGGTACAAATACCATAAATAAATAAATAAATTCCTGACGACAACCCGATGAAGGGCCTTCTCCATCATTGCCCCGGTACTTTGGAACGCTCTGCTACCTGAGACTCGGGCTCTGCGAAACCTGGATACTTTCCGCAGAGCTTGCAAGACCCACTTATTCAGGCAGGCCTTTGAGTG
Source organism: Anolis apletophallus (assembly GCA_030556195.1). Taxonomy (NCBI): domain Eukaryota; kingdom Metazoa; phylum Chordata; class Lepidosauria; order Squamata; family Anolidae; genus Anolis; species Anolis apletophallus. Next base: position 137,037,064 of record JARBWK010000008.1, on the reverse strand, counting down.
ATATTAGAATTTTAATCTCCACTGCTTTACTATGTATTGTTTTACATTGAATTTATCTGTAAACTGCCCCGAACCTCCGGGAGTGGCGGTATAGAAATCGAAGGAATAAATAAATAAATAAAGTCACAGCATTTCCTTTGTTACCCTTCATCTTACCGAGTCCCTGCAGCAATATATTAGTCTGTGTCTGTCAAACAGAGAAGAACAGAGATGAGGACATTTGATCACCAACCAAAAGACAATAGAATTGCTCAGCTTGAACAGGAGGGTTCTTGCTGAACACTTGGACACTTGATCTACATAGTTAATCCCATCAAAATGTCTTTCTGCCTTCATTGTTCTACTCATCGCCCGCCTCTTCACCCTCATCGGCTGGAAACAGGAAGCAGACTGAGCCCCATTGGCTAAGACGCAGTCAGCCAGCAAGATTCCATCCAATCAACGTGGAGCTGGTCTGGGGGCGGGAAGTGGGAAATTTGAATATTGAACCTTATAAAATGGCATGTTTTTCCAATGTAATCTTTATGTCAGCATTGGCGAACGATTGAGGCTGTCATCCTTTCCAGCTGGTCTGAATAAACACCTCAGTGTTCCTTCAACTTGGTGAGTTTTTTATTGGGAAATTCTAGGGAAAATTGGGATTGGGCTTCCTTTCTCACCAGGATTAATGTGGACCCTCTTTGGTGGGTCTAGCTGGTCTGCCTTCATGGCAAGACCCCCCAAATTCTGACAACAAAATCAGGAAGATAACATTTTTCAAATTTTATTACACAGTGTTGTTAGCATCATGTGAGAAACATCACAATTCTGGTCTCTTTCACTTTCATTTTCATTGAATTTAGGGAGGAAACCAAGCCAGCACAAAAATCAGCAGCCAGTTTCCTGCTCTCTTCTGGCGCAGAAGGTAAGTCATCCCCATGCCCTTAATAACATTTTACAGAACAGATCAAGTATTCAGAATGCTTAGGGCCATGAGTGTTTTGGATGAAATATCTTCGGAGATGAGACCTAAATCTAAACATGAAAGTAATTTAGGTTTCATATATGCCCTACCCTTAGCCTTGAGGAAATTTTATACAATATTTGTAATTATTTTGTGCATGCTTGGTGTTAGGTAGAACTTTTGAATAGCTAAACCAAGATTTTTTTTAAAAAACTTAACAGACACAGGTATCCTGTTTGTATCCTGTTTATTATTTATTTTATTTTTTTTTTCAAGCATTTATACCCTGTCCTTCTCACATACACCTCAGGGCGGCTTACAGAAGGCAATGATTAGATGCCGAACATGGTACTAACAATTAACACTAAACAGCAGTTAACAACTAAAACAATCATAAATACACCCAAAAAAATCACCAGTTAAAATCATGCTCCAGAATCAGTCCATTGTGGTTGCATAGGTCATTTACATTCAATTGCAGTATTTATTGCTCGGAAGACTAGGAAGGAGGGGGTAGATCTCATATCATTTGGGAGGGAGCTCCACAGCCAAAGAGCCACCACTGAGAAGGCCCTGTCTCTCGTCCCCACCAGTTGCACTTGCGAGGGTGGTGGGATCGAGAGCAGGGCCTCCCCTGATGATCTTAAAGTCCTAGATCAGTGGTTCTCAACCTTTCTAAAGCCGTGAGCCCTAAATACAGTTCTTCATGTTGTGGTGACCCCCAACCATAAAATTATTTTCATTGCTACTTTAGAACTGTAATTTTGCTACTGTTATGAATAGTAATGTAAATATCTGATATGCAGAATGTATTTTATTGTTACAAATTGAACCTAAATGAAGCATGGTGATTAATCACAAAAACAATATGTTTGGGGGAGTATGGACAACGGGTGATGGGATTTCCAGTACCTTCAACCGATTCAGCTCTGACTTCCACAGACCACTGAGACCCCCACAAATTACAGAACTGGACCAAACTTGGCACAGAGAACCCACATGACCAACAGAAAATAGTGGAGGGGTTTGGGAGGAATTGTCAGTGATTTAAGGCAGGGAGATGTAGTTCACCTACATCTGGAGAAAACTGAGAACCCAAGCAACTATGGATCTGGACCAAACTTGGCATGAATACACATTATGCCTAAATTTGAACACTGGTGGAGTTTAGGGAAAATAGACCTAGACATTTGGGAGTTGCAGTTACTTGGAGTTATAGTTCACCTGCCATCAAAGAGCATTCTGAATACCAACAACAATGGAATTGAACCAAATTTGGGATATAGAACTCCCATGACCAAAAGAAAATACTGGAGAGGTTTGGGAGAAATTGACAATGATTTAGGAGAGATGTAGTTCACAAACAATCTGGGGAGCGCTGTGAAATACCTGATACGTAGGCTGTGGTGGATTCTTCGAAGGGAAGGGAAAAGCACATCAGCATGGCCTGCCCTCCTCCCTGTTTTGAGGACTGGTGGAAGAGACCGGAGAGGAGGAGGAAGAAGAGCACAGAGGAAAAGGATGAGGGACACCCTGTACTCCCTTTTTCACTCTTCGAGGCTTCGGAGGCCTCAAAGAGCTTCGAGAAAAGCACGTGGGGCACAGCAGCGAGGCCTGCCCTCCTTCTTCTCCTCAAGGGTCTCCCTCCTCCGCCTCTCTGTTTGGAGGTCCCCAAACAGAGAGGAGGAGGAGGAAGAATAGCCCAGAGGAGAAGGGCAAAGGCATGGCTTGCTCCTGTTGCTGCCCCATGCTCTTCTCGCCCCTTTTCTAGGCTTCCATCAGCGGCGGAGGCCTTGAAGGGGGCGAGAAGAGGGTGGCACAGGGCAGCAGCAGCAGGGTGAGTCCATCCCGAGCAGGAGCATTTCTGGCGGTGGCAATGGCAGGGAAAGCCTCCCCGCCCAGCCCAAGCCCTCCTGCATATTGCCCCCGGGGCCCGGCAGCTATTCCAGGTAGTGGAGGAGGCGGGGCCAAAGGAGGCAACATCGCGACCCTTCTGAAATGGCCAGGCGACCCTTCTGGGGGTCACCACCCCCAGGTTGAGAACCGCTGTCCTAGATGGTTCGTACGTTCAGACAGGTAAACTGGGCTGGAGCCATTTAGGGCTTTATAGGCTAAAGCCAGCACTTTGATTTGTGCTAGGAAGCAGATTGGCAGCCAGTGGAGTGGATGTAATGGATCTGTGTGTTCCCTGCACTCCTCTCTGGTGAGCAATCTGGCCAAGTCAGACTTCCCAAGGTATGGGTGCAGCTGGCTCACAATTTTAATTGTGCAAAAGCTCCCCTAGCCACCAGTGAAACTTGGAGTTCCAGGCTCAACGATGAGTCTAGGATCACTCCCAAGCATTGAACCTGCATCTTCAGGGGAAGTGTAACCCCATCCAAGTTTATGAACTTTCCAGGATACCCCCAAAAAAAAAACCAGGAGCTCTTCCTGGATGCTGAAGATACCTGCTCCTCACTTAGGAAAAAAACAACAACAATTAGCCCTTCATGGGTTTTACAAACATCGTTTTGATTATTCACAAACTTGTACTACTGCACCTGCTCCCAAAGTGACTGCCATGTGAACATTCACCTTACAACGCTGTCTTTGGGAAAGGGAGCACAGCCTATGCTATGCCTGGCTCCTGAAGATGGGATTGACAATCGCATGACAGCCCCATCCTCAGGAGGTGGGCAGGGGTGAGCTATCACTTCCCAGGCTATGCCCATTTCCCAAAGATGGGACTGCCCTGTGAACATTCACTTAGTAGCCAGCCACTTAGGACTTTGGTGGGCACAACAGTAAAAGCTTGCAAACCAGGCTACCCAGAACTGTTTATCCATACTTACAGTACTTTCTCAATTTCTATCAGCAGAGATGCTCATTAAGAGATGCAAAGTGTCATGGTGAATACCAGAGTGTTCAAGCCACAGCTGGGTTGACATTGCCTGTAAAAATACCAGAAGAAACAAAAATGGATCCAGATTCAGGAGCTTCAGCGGAAACATCCAATGAAGGGTAACTTCTGCACTTGAATTTATACTCTAGCATTGTAGGAAAACACATCACTGTTGGGTAACCTGCACACAGTGTTACAACTTGACAACACATTGTCTCTTAAGGGCAGCCAAGTTACCAAGGGCAGTAAAGGGGCTTAATCCTCTCTTTTGTATTTGAACTCTAGCTATGTAGCTTTTTACTAACTGGCTTTGGATGAGATTGCTATTGGTGCAAGTCAGTTAGAGGCACCAGACCTATACTTTGTAGTTATGGAACATTACAACACAAATCAGCAGCACTAGTCCCATGAAACTGAACCGGAGCTTGCTCTTTGATTGGAGTCGGATTATAGTCAACTACAAGTGGGGAACATATTGTTAGAGAACACGGGTTTAGGGTTGCGGAGCCCACAAAATTGGAAGAACGCCAAAGAGACCGGCAGATCCAACAAGATTCTTTATTTCAAGCTTATCAGCATGAGGCGGACAGACCGCGTTTCTGCAAGCGCTCAAAAGACTGCCGTGCCCTGTGGCGCACTTTAAAAGTTTTTATACTCTTTCTTATCAGCAACTAACATTATTCACATTAACCCTTTATATGGCTACTTCCTTATTCTACTGTCTCTAGGCACTTTGAGCATCTCCTCCTCCTGGGAGGGGTACTTTCTCCTTTTAACTTCTCTCAATATGACCCTTCAAATGTTGTGGGACTACTACAACTTCTATGACTTCTCAGTGCTCATGAACCAGAAGACACTGGTGGTCTACAGCAGGCCTGGACAAACTTTGGCCCTCCCGTGTTTTGAATTTCAACTCCCACAATTCCTAACAGCCCTCCGGAGTTGAAGTCCAAAGCACCTGGAGGGCTGAAGTTTGCCCATGTCTGGTCTACAGGGAGGAAGTATGTGGCGTAAAGTAAAATAAACCACATGTAGTTAACGTTTAATCAGCCCACACAGCAGCCTTGCCAGAGAAAGAAAATATGCCACACAGGTGGACAATAAAGAACAAGTAGTTTGCTCTTCTTAGTTCAGAACAGCATATGTACAATGTGATCAGTTGCATCAACTCACATAATGTCCTTTTATGAGAGGTTTAAAATAGTTTTTCTTTGTCCATTTGGATAAACTCCTTCAGCAGCTCATGAAGCAAGAGTACACTCCAAACTCTGTGTCTCTCTGCTTCTCTCTCTCTCTCTCTCTCTCTCTCTC
>JARBWK010000008.1:136997511-137031829 GCA_030556195.1 Anolis apletophallus | reverse complement strand
GTGATTTCCTTTTGATAATAGACACAGAAGGCTTGAAAGCCCCAGAGCTTGCTCAATTAGAAGAGAGCTATCATCATGACAATGAGTTAGCCACACTCGTGATTGGGTTGAGTGATATCACAATAGTAAACATGTCCATGGAGAATGCCACTGAAATGAAAGATGTCCTGCAAATCGTAACCCATGCTTTTCTCAGGATGAAGGAAATCGGTCTAAAACCCAACTGTCAGTTTGTTCACCAGAATGTCAGTGATGTTTCCGCACATGATCAAAACATGATGGACAGGAAACGCCTTTTAGAACAGCTTGATGAAATGACCCAGGCAGCAGCAAATATGGAGAAAGCTGACAGAAATACCAAATTTTCAGACATTATGGACTATGACCCAGAGATGAACAGTTGGAACATCCCAGGTTTGTGGCATGGAGTGCCACCAATGGCGCCAGTTAATGCAGGATACAGTGATAAAGTGTTGGAGTTAAAGCAGCATCTAATTGAATTCATAAGGAACCGCTCACATCAAAGATCATGCAAGGACATCCCAGCATTCATTGAATGGTTAAAGAGCCTGTGGAGTGCTGTGAAACAGGAAAACTTCATTTTCAGCTTCCGCAATAGTCTCATTGCAGAAGCTTATAATAATCTTTCTGTAGCATATTCTGAATGGGACTGGAGTTGTCGCAAAGAAATGCACCTCTGGCTATCTGAACAGGAAAATAAAATACAAAATGTTTTTCCTCAAATGGATCTTTCCAGCTTGAAAAATGAGCTTCAAAAGAAGCTATCAACTCAAAAGGAGACTATTTTGAAGAATTTGGATCAATATTTTGAAAATGGAGACGGAAACCTTCATCTTGTAGAAAAGTACAGGGAAGATTTTGTCAGAAATGCCAGTAGCCTGAAGAATGAACTTGAAACTTCTTTGCGTATCAAGTTAGAAAATGCCATTCAAATTAAAAAAGGTCAGCATAAGATTGAGGCTCTCCAAAATGAATACTTAAAAACTATTGAAAGGAAAGTGGACCATCTTCTTGAAAAATGCAGAAAGAAAGAGCATGTTGTAGAAGAACAGGAACTGAAAAGGGAGTTTGAGCAAATGTGGAAAGAAACATTGTCAGAACTATCTCCTGTTTGTTTAGAAGAACGTGATATTTATTCAGATGTTGAATGTCATCTGAGGAAGAACGTGGAGTCTCAAAGCAAACTAGTCACGCAAAAATTACAGAAAAAGGGGGGATTGTCAAGCTATAGAGTAAATGATTTCCAAATAAATGATGACCATTTGCAGTCACACTGGTTCAAGTATCAAAATTATAATTTGGAGCATCGTAAGCAGAGGATACAAGAAATCTCTGTCTCACTGATATACAAGTGCATTTCATATATGGATGAAAAAATCAATTCCAAAGGAGATTATGTTTCAACATACTGTGGAGAACTTCTCAGTTTAATCAGTCAGAAGCTTCAAGAGGTTGAAGTTCAGAAACTTCATACAACACCTGTCTTTGAAGTGGACCTGAAACTTCACATTTTAGGAGAAGCAGCTCACAAATTCCAGAAGATGCATAAAGATTTCATTGAGGAAAATGATCACCAGAAATGCCTGGAGAAACTGAAACCACGTTATTATTCCATTTTCAAAGATCTTTATCAGAAAAAAGATGCCCAGCAAATCAGAGCTAAAGACTTCTGTGACAGGTGTCTCCATCCTGCCTTAGAAGATTATATCAACAAAAGACTTGGGATAGAAATAGTAGATCAATTTCGTAACAGTGATCGTTCCATTGAATGTTCTAGTCGGAATTTCTTTCAGTTTACACTCTTGAAGGAGCTGCTGGATGAATGGAATTTTGACCAGTATGTGAAATACATCAGAAACTATGAACAGTTTGTCAAGAACTGGATCCAGAAACGAGTGATAGATTCCTATATCAAAAATGACAATTTGAAGAACTTGGAAAAAGACATTCTATCAGGAGTAGTAGTAAAAGTCAAGAATGCACTGGACATCCTAAGAAATAAAGATATTGAAACATTCTCTAATTTTGTGGACAATATTAGTCTGGAACTGCAAAAAGACCTGGCCATATCAAAGAGTAATCTAGTAGGATTAGAGTTGAAGAGTGTATTTGATGCTGGCCACTTCTCTTCTTATGTTGACAACTATCTTCAAGATATGCAGAAAGCGATACTCTCCAAATTTGAATCATTGGATATTGAATCCAAGCTCTCAAGACTCTCTGTGAAGCCCCAGGATGAGATCTTCAAGCAAGTGTTTGGCTGCGGGAAGCAGTGTCCCTTCTGCAAGGTCCCCTGTGAAGCTGGGGGTGATGCCCACAAGGATCATTTTGCAGCCGTCCATCGGCCTGGAGGGTTAGGAGAATACAGAGATAATGACACATGTAGGCTCATTAGTGATATATGTTCTTCTCAAGTGGCCTCCCAAAAAAAATTTCAAGTGTGCAGATACCAATTGGGAATTTTATCCATACAAAGATTATCGTGATTATTATCCTGACTGGTGCATTCAGCCTGATCCCAGTCTCGATGCTTCTGATTATTGGAAGTTTGTTTTAAAAGAGTTCAATACAGAATTTTCCAAAAAGTATAGTGCAAAACGAGCAGATTTGCCAAAAGACTGGAAAAAAATAACCAAAGAACAGGCTCTCCAAGCCTTGAAGCAATCTTATAATATGAAATAGTATAAATAAACAACAAATATCTGAAGTTTGAATTGAGGAATTGTTTCAATCAAAGGCTGCTGTTTTGGAAATTTATCTTTTGCACATAATTTTCTTAAGCAAAAATATTGTAAGGTATCTGGATCCCTGGAAGAATGAAGAGTATGTATATCCTCCATTTCCAACTACACGTCAACTTTACAGTATTAAGAACTAGGCATTAAAACTGACCCTCTTCAGACTGTTTCCAGACTCTTTGCTATTGGAAGGTTTTAACATGCTGGCTGTAATTCTAGCTGTGTCAACCAGTAGCTTATCTACCCTTTCTGATTGGATCATTCATTTAATACCCTCTTTTGTTTATTAAAAATGTTTTTAATAATAATGTTAATGAAATTAATAATAATATTGAACAGAAAATACATGTGTTGGCGAAGGCTTTCATGACCAAAATCACTGGGTTGCTGTGAGTTTTCCAGGCTGTATAGCCATGTTCCAGACGTGGTCTCTCCTGACGTTTCACCCACATCTATGGCAGGCATCCTCAGAGGTTGTCTGGCAAGGGCGGAAAACCCACAGCAACCCAGAAAAGAAATGTTAACACTGAAAATGTTGTTGAAGGTTGTCTATATCATGCTGTTATGTATATATAAATATATCAAAATAAAATCAGTGAACTACAAAAAAGAAAAAAGTAATGTATTATTTTAAATACATTAATGCATCATTTGAAAAAAGCGGAAAATGCATTCCTGCTAAATTGGTCTGATTTTGGTCTTTGATTTCTGAAAATCTGTCAAGCGTCTTCATTTAAAACATTTCTTTGCTTATTGATATTCAATAAAAAACCGTAGCCGTGTTTTAGTCATAATAAAGGACATGCAAAAAGTCTCAGATGGGTGAGATTAACATCTCATGATATCGTAAGTGGTATAATACCACTACTCTACCACATTCCTGCTTCAATGTGATGAAGTAGATATACAACTTTGCAGAGTCAGAAGTTGACTGTCAATTCCTGGGCTGTTCGCTTGATCTGGGGTTATATGGTACATGAACCCACATTTGTTTGGATGAGAACACGAAAACTTTAATCTTCTCAAAGGCAGCAAAATAATGCTTTGTCTGCTTCTTATCTCTTTGCTAAAATGTAGACATCGGCTTTTCCTTATCTATTACTTTTTTTGAATTAAAATTTTTTTTTTAACAGAAACATATATAAAATGAATAATAACAAGGAAAGAGGGGGAACAATTTAAGTATAGAAAAGTAGGAAATAATTAAAGAGAAGAAAAAGAAGAAAAATCAGTAGAAAAAAATAAAATTAAAAAAAGAGTCAAAAATCTAAATAAAAAAATATATATACGGTGACTTCCATTCCAAGCATGTGTCTTCTCTTAATTCGTAGCTCATATTAGTCCCCCCCCCCGATTTTATTTTGTTAATCTTTTCCTTTATTATCCTTTTCATAGTCAATCAAGAGGTCCCAATTTGTTCCTTTTATTGGTCTGCCTTCATTCCTTTTTAGCAAAAATGTTAATGCAATAAATTCTATATATAAAGCTCTAAAAGCAAAGATGGTTATCAATAGCCGAATCACTGAAGATTTTGAGATAACTAAAGGGACAAGGCAAGGATGCCCACTATCTCCTGTAATTTTTATTATGGCATTGGAGATCTTGATGAAAGGAATAAGAGAAGATGAGAAGATAAAAGGAGCAAAAATAGGTAAACATGAATATAAAAAACATGAATATAAAAAACATGAATATAAAATAAGGGCCTTTGCCGATGATGTCATTGGCATAATAGAAGACCCATGAATTCAGAAAATAAAAGATTTTGAGAAAGTGGCAGGCTTTAAAATTAATATGAAAAAAATGAAGATATTGCCGAAAAATCTGGACAAAGGAAAACAAGGACATATTATAAAACAAACCGGATTGCAAATTACAAATAAATTTAAATATTTAGGAATATGGATAACAGCAAAAAATGGTCAACTATTAAAGAATAATTATGAATTAATTTGGAATAAAATAAATAAAGAAATGGAGAAACCTGAATTTATCGCTACTAGGTCGTATTTCTTTGCTTAAAATGAATGTTCTACCGAAATTACTATTTCTGTTTCAAAACTTACCAATAATCCGAACTGAGAAAAAATTTAAAGAATGGAATAAAGACTTGTTGAAATTTGTCTTGAAAGGGAAAAAAACCAAGGAGTAAGTTTACTACATTAAGTGATTAAAAAAAAAACAAGAGGGGGATTTGGATTTCGAGATATAAGAATCTCATGAAGGCTGTGCTTTGTCTTGGATTAGAGACTGGATGACCCTTAACGAAGAAAAAACTCTAAATTTGGAGGGGTTTGATCTGCGAGTAGGTTGGCATGCTTATATATGGTATGAAAAAGAGAAAAAGGAAAAGAATTTTGGCAACCACTTTGTCAGATCATCCTTATTGAAAACATGTCAAAAATATAAAAAGTATTTCTACATGGAACCCCCCCCCCCCCTGTGAATTTCTCCAATGGAGGCCAACCAAAGGAAGTTATTAGGTTGGAAAACATGGCCCACATACTGTATAAAGATATGTTAATGAAAAATACTACAGAATTAAAGTTGCATGAAGAATTGAAAAAATCTTTTAAAAAACATAACATGGTTACACTATTTACAAATAAAATAACATTATAATAAAGATAAAAAGATTGGATTTAATTTAGAAGAAGGAACATGGGACAAAATATTACAAACAAAGAAAAAAAAATAACAGAAAGGTTGTTCTTTATTATTTCGATTTGTATACCGTCCTTTCCGACTGGCTCAGGACGGTTTACAGCATATCGAATTACATCATAAAACATATCAACAACCCAGGGCATATAAAAACAATACAATAAACCAAATTAACAATGTTCTGCCTTGACCAAAGTGGTCACAGATTGAATGCACGCTGGAACAGTGCTGTTTTACAAGCTTTCCGGAAAGCCGGTAGCTCATTTACTGCTCGGACTTCAGGTAGTAAGCTGTTCCACAATTGAGGTGCTGCCACAGAGAAGGCTCTCTAGTTGACGACAGGTGGATGGTTCGCAGGGAGCATCCTCCCCAGAAAGACTAGCAGAAAAACAACTGTAGTCAAATTAGACCCAGAAAAAGGCAGTGTGGCTAAATTTGCTTCAGCCAAACCAATATTCTAAGTACAGAAGTTGCACTTATTATGTTAGAAGACAAGGAAAGAGAATAATGAGACAGAAAGACAGTTTGATTCATAAACTGCAGCTAAGTTATGATCAAACCTATACAGTCAGGTTCGTGTATATGTCTAGAAATTTAAATCAAAAACAACCCCCAATATCAGCTTACTTGTCCGAACGTATCTCCCCTTATGTCCCAACTCAAAATTTAAGATCTTCCAGGGAGTCCCTGCTCTCGATCCCACCTTCTTCGCAAATATGTTTGGTGGGGCGAGGGACAGAGCCTTCTCGGTGGTGGCCCCTCGCCTGTGGAACTCGCTCCCCAGCAAAATTAGATCGACGCCTTCCTTCCTTCAGAAAAAAGGTAAAGACGTGGCTGTGGGACCAGGCATTTAGTTAGATACTGGACAGATGGCAGACATTAACTGATGATAAGGCTATTGAAATGGACTGCAGATTGACATGGTTAATTTGAATACGGAACTAGAGTGTGTTTAGTTTAATTAATGTTATTTAATAGGTTAATCTATTTTAATGTATTTTACAATGTAATTGTTGTTTATTGTTGTTATGAAATGTTGTTAGCCGCCCTGAGTCCCCCTTCTGAGGTAGAGAAGGGCGGGTTACAAATGATTGAAATAAATAAATAAATATCAGGGTTGACTTATCCACGAGTCAGTGTGAGGACTTTTTGTTATTAAAGAGACGAACCATTCCCTTCTTCGAGTAGTGTAGCAAAAGGGAATCATTTAGCCCATTCCAGGAGAACCTAAAAGAAACACCAGTCCCCTCTGCTCTCTCTTCTCTGGCCCCATTTCTGCCCTTTTTGAATGTCTGGAGCAACTGCTCTCTGAGGTGGCATTGATGATTTTCCTGCTTTGTGGAATGACCCTCAATTTATCTCCCACTCAGATTATAATCTATAATATTGCCCTCAAAACCTGTTCTCAACTTATACATGAGGTTGTCTTATACATGAGTATATATGGTAGATAATTTTGACAAAGAAATGTGATGTGTGCAAAAAAAAATTTTAAATTAAGATCTATGAAAGCTATGTTGATACCATTCATCACCATATCGCTAATCAAACAACTAACATTCATGGACTTTGGAACTGGAAATAAAAGCAAGCAAGCAGTCCTATAGATAACACCAAAAAAGGTAATTGGGCTTCAAGACCTTCAATCAAACCAGGTAGACGAAATTGGGATTAGCTGTTGAGACCTGAACACAATTTCCATTTTCCAGAGTGCTTGATTATTGAAGCACCACGTAAGTAATTTAGCATCTTCTCCTTTGTGCTTCCTTACAGAAAAGTAATTTTAGGGATGAGAATTCCCAAAATCATCTAGCCTATGCAACCAGTGACCAAGTTGGCTGGAAGACAGTGAGATTTATAATCCAAAAAGTTTTCTTTTCCAAGGTCTGGTGGTATACTCGTCTGATGATTTTACTTCAACAGATTCAAATGTTCTTCTGCAATAGTGAATGTTAAAGGAATATGTGTTTCTCAATTCTGGGATGTCATGGAATTCAACAAAAGATACAGGTGATTAAGGGCCCTTCCAGACAGGCCCTATATATCAGCACCTGATCGCAGGTTTTCTGTTTTAATCTGGATTATATGAGTCCACAGTGTAGATAACCTGGGATAAACAGAAAACCTAGGATCAGATCCTGGGATATAGAGTCTGTCTGAAAGGGCCCTCAGATATCTACCCAGAGATACTCACATATATACAGGCTCTTTGTCTTGTTACTGAGGCAGCAGGAACAGATTGATGGAATCACCAGAAGATTTTGTTCTGATCGCAACGATCTCGGGGGAACGTATGGGGTGGGGCGGTCCCTCAGGTTCACTGGCCCTAGACCATACAAGGCCTTAAAGGTTAGAACCAGCACCTTGAAAACAATCCGGTACTCTATTGGTAGCCAGTGCAATTGCTGAAGGATTGGTGTGATGTGCTCTCTTGCCGATGCTCCCACCAGCAATCGAAAGGCAGCATTTTGCACCAGCTTAAGTTTCCGGGTTGTCGACAAGGGAAGGCCGATGTATAGGGCATTACAGTAGTCTAGCCTCGAGATGACCGTCGCCTGGATCACTGTAGCTAGGTTGTTCCTGGGTAGGTAAGGAGCCAGTCTCCTAGCCTGTCGGAGGGGGAGAAATGCGGACCTGCTAACCGTGGAGATCTGAGTCTCCATCGATAGCAGTGGGTCTAGTTGGAGACTAGATGAGACTCTAACTACACTATAGAGAATTTGAGGCACAAACAAATTGATACATTGATTATGTTCTTTGAAGAGATGGCCCTTGAAATGATATGTAACTTTTTTCATTTGTGATTTATCATTGATAGATAAACTTATATTTAATTTGAAAGTTTGGCTGCTGAGGCACATACCTATGAGGATATTCCAATTTGGGTTGAAAAATAAGTTTTGTAGAAATACACATTTGTCTTAATAACTACAGTTGGCCCTTGACATCTGCAAATTGAACTTCTACAGATTTAAATATTCACAGGTTTAATTATTCACAGATTTGATTAATATGTTATCTTTGGGAATTTCTACTCGTCTAGCATGACTTTGTAGTCAATGTCCATACGAAGTCAAGTAGAGTTGTGCTGGAGAATTTAAGAGATTCCTAGTGAGAACTCTCCTCTATACATTCTTCAGGTCCTCTGGACGAAGGAGATCATACGGGCACTCTGGAGGACCCAGGTGGTAAAAATTACTTTCTTTACCAAAAAAAAAAGAGAGAGCTCACTTTTGTGGGGGCCCTTTGCCACAAACCACAGAGAATGTGGAGGCACTACTGTAGTAGACTCTCTATTTTAGCAACAGAAACTTTTCTTTCATGCCAGGAGCGACTTGCGAAACTACAAGTTGCTTCTGGAGTGAGAAAATTGGCCATCTGCAAGGACGTTGCACAGGGGACGCCCGGATGTTTTCAAGTTTTACCATCCTTGTCGGAGGCTTCTCTCATGCCCCCGCATGGGGAGCTGGAGCTGACAGAGGAAGCTCATCCACAATGTCCCCAGATTCGAACCTCCAACCTGTTGGTCTTCAGTCCTGCTGGCACAAGGGTTTAACCCATTGTGCCACCGGGGGCTCCCAACAGAAACTAGAAAAGTGCAATAGCGTAGTGATTTAATGCAAAGACATGAGTGAAGGATGTGGATTCTGAACTTTGTTGTATTTAGCTGTGTGGCCTGTCAGCAGTAAATACTGCAGTAGATTAGAGTATTAATCTGACAAGGAGTAAGACAGCTTCCTATGTAATGTTTTGATTTCTTCAGTTTTCTTCTGTCTCCTCTTGAGCAGAGTTTCTATCTCTTTGCATCTGTTAAAGCCAGCCAGCCAGCTTGCCTTCCTTGACTTCCTTCCCTCCCTCCCATGCCATGATCTGAAGGTCAAATGAGCTTAATGCTCTGTAAATCTTTGTAGTTCCAAAAATTCCAGTTGAATTCTCCTGCTGTGAGTGATCTATGACACAGATTTTTAAATGACTAAAAAACGATTGAAGACAATGTGTTCTGTCATAAGGCCAGCTCCTGCAAGCCAAGCATTTAACTGCAGTGAAAGCTTTGTAGGAAAGAAACCTTTGCTCCACTTCCTTTGGGGAGGAACCTTCTATCCCTTTTAGATGCATAACCAATTATGTGCCGATTTTTTCTTACACTGAGTAAGGAAGAGTTATCCGGAAGTCTCGGAAAGTCAGCATCAGCACATCATAGACAAAAGGTAGAAGAAATTAATCCAGAAGTTTTGTAAAATTTGGGGGCCCTGAAGGTGTTATTTTGAATGAACATTCGTTATTAATATGACCAAGGATTTGTTTGCATTTTCAGGGAGTGTTTTCACAATGTGTGCCTAAGCAAGGTGTGAGTCACCGTAGTTAGCGCTACTGCTTTAACTGTATGTGTGAGAGAAAAATAACCAGCTTATTTCTGCATTGTTCACGGTGGGCTTTAGTCATGACTAACCAAATTTCCACCGATTTCTGTGAGTTTAGTCAAAACATGATTTGTTCTCTCAAGGCTAAGATCAATATACAGAAATGTGCTTTTACTCAAACTAATTTTACCTCTCCTCTTATGTCATCTAATAGTTTTAAACAATGTCCAGAGAAAAAGGACAAGATCTTAAACCAATGGAGCGTCCTCAGCTAGGTGAAATTGATGGCATTCTCCTGGCAAAAACCACCTGCGATGAATGGACTCGGATTCAGAGCTTCCAAGCAAAGCCAGATGACCTTCTCATTTGCACCTACCCCAAAGCAGGTATGGACATTGGGACAAATAATGTCCAGTCTGTAAGAGCAGTATCACTGCCAACTGGCTGCAGACGATGCAAGGCTTGGAAAGAATTCCTCAAATCTCTAGCCAACAATGACAGTGACCATCCTGAGGAAAGATTATTACAAAGGCTATCTGTTGGGTGTGCTTTGATTGTGCTTTTCCTGCATGGCAGAAGGGAGTTTCACTGGATTACCCCCGGGGTTTCTGTTGTTGTTGTTGCTATTTGAAACACAACAAGATGAGTCCACAGCAAACAAGATCACTCTGCTGGCTGTTGTATTGGATCACACATCGGACACTTCCCAAGTGTCTAGGACTGTGTGATGTATCAGTAAAGAATGCGTGCAGATCACAGTAAGGTGGCCTTTTACAGCTGGCAGTTGGTAATTTTGTCAGCGCCGATTGTGTTTAAATGCAGGTCAAGGTCTTTAGGCACTGCGCCCAGTATGCCGATCACCACTGGGATCACCTTTACTGGCTTATCCCAGACTCTTTGCAGTTCGATCTTTATATCCTCATATTGTGTCAGCTTTTCCAGTTGTTTCTTTTCAATCTTGCTGTTGTCTAGTAGTTACTACTACTACTACTGCAAAGGCTGGGTGACCATCAGTTGGGGGTGCTTTGATTGTGCTTTTCCTGCATGGCAGAAGGGAGTTGGACTGGATGCCCCCCAGTGTCTTCCACTGAAATGCTGTTAAGTTCATGTGGGTCACAAACTTTGCTCATGCCTGATATATATATGTGTGTGTGTGTGTGTGTGTGTGCGCGCGCGCGTATATGTGTATATATATATATACATATATACATATATATATATATATTTATATATATATATATAATATAAACATTTATTGGGGCTCCACTATAAACTTTTGCTTCAGAAAGGGCTCCACAGCTAAAAAAAAGTTTAAGAACCCCTGCTTTACGGCACACAGTAAAGGAAACCTGATCTAATGCATACTGCTGTATCGCTGCATACTGATTTATCTCCCCTGTTTCTCACCCTTCCAAGGTACAACGTGGATCCAAGAGATAGTGGACATGATCCAACAGGAAGGTGATCTGGTGAAATGTCAGCGTGCGCCCCTGAATCGCCGACATCCATTCATTGAGTGGGCAAGGCCACCCCAGCCGTCAGGTCATTATAGTAGGATTTGGGGGGGGGGGGGTGCCTTCAAGATGGCTTTGGCTTATGGCAACCACCTGAATAAGGGGCCTGACTATTCCCTGTGCTGCTCAGGCAGGCTATATTAAGGACTATTGTTTTATTGTCTGAGTTGTAAAATTGTAGAACTGGATCTGGAAGGGACCCCAAAGGTCATCTATTCCATTTCCCAAGCGGTTCTATGATAATAATAAACTCTCTATAGATTTAAAACCTTTTAAAATGTTGCTATTAATAAAGCTAAAGATACAAATCTACTGAACAGCGAAGTATTAAAAACCTTGGTAGTGAATTTCTGAAAGTCTGCCAAAATAAAACACTTGCTCATAGAAAGAGATCAAAGAGGAAGACATCCTAGCCCCATTGAGTTCAGAAACCTGAGAACAGCCTCCAATGAAGTCCTCTTCTCAGTATGTTTCCATAAGATATGCTTGTGAAGATAATAGGCTGGATGAAAAGAAGGGCATCTGCCAGAGATATACAACCCAGGCAACCTCACAGAGAAAAATATAGGCCTGAATTCTGTTTGGGCAGACTTATTGTATCATTTGGATTTACCTATGTGTGACTCACCATTTAGATGGAGTTAACAAGACTGAAGCCATAGTCTTTGAGATAGCTGGAATCTAAATCCACAGGTACAATATCCATGATGGGTATTGGATAGCAATCTGTCGTTGATTTAGAAACCTCAAATGAAGGAGATTTCAGCAACTTCTGGGCATTCTTGCTCTCTGCACCCCAATGTCAAAGCAAACCTGGAGACAATTTTATAGCAAATGGAGAAGAAAAGTTAATAATTTTTAATAGCAGATCTTCAGCAGTGTTGCAAAAATTTTGGGAGAGAACTCACACTTGTGAATGTGGTATAAAAGAAACCAATTTTCACAGTGTCTTAACTTCAGAGAAGAAATTATTGGCGATTTTCACTGTGACCTTAGTATCTTACTTCTTTGAACAGGGATTGAGCAAGCAGAAGCAATGCCTTCTCCACGGATTCTGAAAACCCATCTGCCTGTGCAGTTGCTCCCTCGGTCCTTTTGGGAGCAAAACTGCAAAGTAAGTGGTGGAGTTATTCCAGCCATTATCTTCCTATGCTGTTAACTTTGAGTAGTTATTAACTTTTTCTTTGTTACCTTGCTTCACGGTGGGTGTAGTTCAGGTGCTATATATATATATATATATATATATATATATATATATACACATATACATATATACATATATACATACATATACATATACATATACATATATATAACTAACAGGGGTCCTCAAACATTTTAAACAGGGGCATGTTTCAGGGTCCTTCAGACTGTTGGCCAGGGGGGACCCCTGGTAGTCATGTATAAGTCTAGAAATGTTAGTAAAAGATATGTCCCCCAAAACTCAGGATGACATAAGTTCTGCATAAGTTCTCTCTACCTTAACTCGTATTAAAAAAAATTAACTATTCTGTGTAAAGAAGCAGAAGCTATGAGTTTCATCCATCCTGGAAGAATCTCAAAGAAACATCAGTCTCCTCTACCCCCTTCACTGTGGCATTAATTCTGTCCTTTATTGAATGGCTGGGCTGGAAAACAGCAATGGCCAACATTGATTGGTCCCCTGAAGCAGCATTGGCATTTTTGCCCCTCTGTGGAATGACCCATGTTGTATCCATGAGTCATATTAAAAAGCATAATTTAGGTCCCCAAACCTGCCCTTGACTTATACATGAAATTGGCTTACATGAGATTTGACTAATACAAATGCACTAATTTGTTGAGAGGAAGCGATGTTACTCCATTTTTCTTGAAATTATTTAATAAGTTAATTCAAACATCTTTCAGTACAGGCAGTCTCCAAGTTACTAACAAGATAGGTTTTATAGGTTTGTTCTGAAGCTGAATTTGTATGTAAGTCAGAACAGGTACATTTTAAAAGTGGAATTCCAACCATATATTGCCATACATTGCCCAACCAATATATTGGGCATTCCTGCCAATATCCCAATTCACAATTTAGTAACTGAGTTTCTTTGTGACTCTGCTACTTAGCTAGATAGCTAGATAGATAAGCTTTGGATAGCAAAGAGAAGGGTTAACACCCCTGTGGTGTTTTCTTTGCTGTCTGTGCCCCTGTTCAGAAGATTTCATCTCATTTTCTGTTCCTGTGATAATTGGATTTTGAAAAAATTGGCCTATTGTGAAAACAAGGATTGGTGAAAAAGCTTCAGTGGAGACACCTTTTTCCCATGATAACTCTTTCAGGAGTGACTTTCCCTTCGAGGGGTAGATTTCTTTCACTTCCTGTTGTCTCACTCCTGTTCTTAACTCTGTTGTACATAAGTCAGATGTTTGTAACTTGGGGACTGCCTGTTGTTAATGCCACTAAGGACTAATGGATGGATACCTGTTGAGATGTTGCATCTTTATAAGAGGAATTCATATAGATTGCTCTAAGTTTCCCAATGGAGAATTAGAATTATCTTGCAGTTAAATAAAGAAATGTTTTTTCTCTTTCTCTACACAATTAGTTTCTTTATGTGGGAAGGAATGCCAAGGACTGCATGGTGTCCTATTACCACTTCCAAAGGATGAGCAAGTTGGTTCCTGACCCAGGAACGTGGGATGAATATTTCGAGGCATTTATGGCAGGAAAAGGTGAGGGAAAACATATATATCTATTCTTATTTTTCTTTGGAGATTTATCTGTTGAGAAAACATGCAAAATGTCCCAGTATTTTATTTGGCCTATTTATTTATATTGAGCAAAGGTAAGCCATGTGGCATAGTTACAGGGTCATTTAGGAGGGTCCCAAGAATAATTCTAAAATGTTTTTGAAAGAAATCTCAAAAAGGAATCATACAGGGATTTTAAACTAATTTTTTGCAACACTAGTTGTAAAGGGAACCAAAAGAGATCCCTGCTCACTCCCTTTTGATAATTTTTAGGCTCTCATAGACCTAAAATGGCCCTAGGGGACCTAAATGCATATCTTAGAGGACATTTGAGACATCCCAGTTCCTTGAACCAAACCGTGTTATATGGGTACACTATATGGCCATGCCCGTTTTTCTCTGACATTGGTTTATTATCTCCCAGATCCCCCCCCCCCCGTTCTAAAAGTTTGAAAGGCAATAAGAGCTGTATGCTAAAATCTGAGGGTATTTTTCCCCGTCCTTTGTCCACCAGATATACTTATTCCAGAACTTTGCTGAAATTGAATCTAGCTCTACTCTCAGTGTCATTTTCACATAACTTAGAAATGTTCTTTTTGAGCACTAAATTCCTAGAATTCTCTAGCCAATGTGACTATTGAAGAGGACCTAAGGACTGTTTTTCGACATGTGTGCAGAATAATGTATAAGATGCGACTAAGCCATAGTTTTTCCTAACGTTTTGTGGAGGCTTTCCCGATTTAGAGTGTGGACCTCCTTCTTGTGGGACTTTTCACTGTAGACTTCACAATCTCATTGTACTCCCCTATGTCTTCTAGTGGGTTGGGGCCCATGGTACGATCATGTGAAAGGCTGGTGGAAGGCAAAGGACACCAACCGTGTGCTCTACCTCTTCTATGAAAATATCAAAAAGGTGAGGAAACCTAGGAAGAACTATTTATCCTATGTGTTGCATTTGCATGCTGCCTTTCTCACATAATAGGATCCTAACAAGAACAGAGACTAGATCTTGTCTCTAAATTAATTTTCATAGTTTGGAAAAGGGAAAGTTTGAAATTAGGAAAATTTCTGGGCCCTTCCAAACAGCCACTTAATCCTAAACAACAACAACAACAACAACAAAACAGAGAGTTCACACACTAAGCTATTTGTCCTGGTAAATGGTTTCATGGCATCCAAAAAGATTTAGTTGATGCGGATTGAACAGAACCATAAACGTTAAGGCTGAACATCCTCCTGAAGTTTTCCTTTATCTTTTCCCCCCTAATAATGCTCTGAGCTGTATTGCAACTTATAAGCATTTTGCCAATATTGCAGCACGGATGCAGATATACCAAAGTGCGCACAAGTGAATTTTGTGTCATCATCTCTTCTCACCCTCACTCTTAGTTCCTCCAGGCTTGCACTATTGAATCCCATTTTCCTTTGGGGTCACTTGCCTGCAACATGCTGGTGCCCACTGTGTCATCCCAAGCTCTGTTTCAGTAACACACAGGAAATGAGAACAAAAGCATGGCTGGAGAGAGTTCATGTGTGTGTTTTTGGCTCCATCTGTTTATATCCCTTCGTCAACTGTTTCGGGATTTTAAAATGAAGATAAGTACTGGAGCAGTCTGCGCCAGTGCAGTGCTAGGGACTTTCATTTTGGGGAGGAGTGCAGGGATATACAGTGCTCTGTAACAGCTCCTTTTCACCCAATATTGGAGTTTTTAAAAACTATTAATCATGTGTTTTCCATGCCATTTCATGATCAATTGCACACTGGTTGTGCATTTTGTAGTCACCCCCTCCCCTTTTATCCCGCTCGCTTCTGAGTTTTCAGGCCTATGTAGATGGGCTCTAACAAGAGCAATTGATAGTCTTAAGAAGAAGAGCTATTCTGTCCTCATCATCCTCTCCTTTTCAGCAAGACAACAGGCTGGATGAAGACTTGGGCCCCATTGACACTGCCGTTTAATCCATTTTGAATGCAGATTAACTGCTTTGAACTGGGTTATATGTTCACATATGGATTATATGAATCAATACTGTCATATAATCCAGTTCAATGCAGTTAATCTGCATTTAGAAACTGGATGATACCTATTTTGCAAAAGTGAGTTTCTCATATAGCAATTCTCTTTAATAGATTCTTAACAGAAAGCAAAACCTGCAGAGGTTGGTCCTTTGGATCTTCATTTGGGCTGGGTAGAAGAGCAAATGCTTTAATGAGAGTTCCTCACAGGGTTTTCAAAAAATCATATAAAATACTGAATTCTTAGCCATCTTTTGGCAACATTTTTCTAGAAGACCATAGGGCTCTTCTTCCTGGGTTTTCTCCTGTTTCCACCATCTATTATTGCTACTACTAAGAATATCTCTCTGTCCACAGAACCCAAAACATGAAATCCAGAAAGTGATGCAATTTGTCGGGAAGCAACTAGATGAAGCAACGCTGGATAAAATTGTCCACCATACCTCATTTGAAGTCATGAAGGAGAACCCCATGGCTAACCGGGCTGGAGTGCCCATTACAGTCATGGACCAGTCTATTTCTCCATTCATGAGGAAAGGTATGACTCTTCCTCCTCTGCCATTCATTTCACCTGAAGGAAATTGTTTTTCAGTATTGGATGCATTCCTGCTGGGTACTTATGTTTGTATGGATTTATCTTAGTGGGAATTAGAATTGAGGTCTGTAATATGCAGTAAAGGAAAGGATCTATGCACATGGAGACCAATGCAATGTGGCCTGGATTTCTATTGGTACACTGACTAGAAAGTATTGATACTACTGAGAACATTCTTTCTTGTGTACCATTACACATCTTTGTAATTCACTGATTTGAGTACCTCTGATACATAACTAAATATAAATGCTATGTAATGTACACCATAATAAAAAAAATTCTACATCTTCTAATTAACTGAAGACATAGTATGTAATCAGAGAGAGAGAAAAGGCCACAAATGTCGACTTCATGCCTTACAGAAACACACAAAAACTTTCCTGTCAGATGCCCATCTAGTTTCTATTTTTAAAACTCAAAAGGAGACTTGTTGCAGGCAGCATGCTGCACTGTCAAATAGCAGTTACCATCAGGTGGACTGTTTTTTGATGAAGTTTGAATCTATTGCTTCTTGTCTAGTCTCAAGAAAAGCAGAAAACAAGTCTGTTCCATCTTCAGTGAAGCCCTTTCTCTGTGAAATTGCTAATTTATTCAAGATAGTTGTGAATAGAGGAAAACACTAAAATGTTTCCCTCACAGTAGATTTTCAAGAAGACGAGCTATGTAAATATTTTTGCAATTATATTTTACTGGACTGTGTGGTTTTGCCTTACAGGGAAAGTTGGTGACTGGAAGAACCATTTCACAGTAGCTCAGAATGAGAGATTCAATGAAGATTACAAAAAGAAGATGGCAGACACAACCCTGACTTTCACAATGGAACTCTGAGGTCCAAGTGCCAGTTCTGGGAATCCCAAAAAATTCCTTGTAAAACAGAGTGCAGCTCAGTTCTGCCCTCGTTAGTCTATTTTTTTCCTAGCAGGTCTGTAGACACTTATGATTTCAAATAAAAAAGACTTTTAAAAAACCTCATGTAGCCCTTTATTTATATAATGGTTCCCCTGTGCATATAGGTATTCTGCTCTTTCTGCCTGATTGCACTTACCTCCTGGATTTTGCAGTTTAGGCTCTTCAAAAAAAAAAAGACCCAGTCACTAGGTTCCTGAGAATTCCCATTCTTATGGGGAGAAGGAGAAAATA
Organism: Anolis apletophallus; assembly: GCA_030556195.1. NCBI lineage: Eukaryota > Metazoa > Chordata > Lepidosauria > Squamata > Anolidae > Anolis > Anolis apletophallus. Next base: position 137,014,064 of record JARBWK010000008.1, on the reverse strand, counting down.
AGACATGTCTTTGTACTTGTAGATGAGGCTTTTTTCAATGTAAATATAGCATTTCTGCCAAATGTTCTGAGATTTAAAAGTGTACAGACCTATTTCAATTGATTAAGGATCTCATCACACTAGAGCATGGATCCACTTTAAATCTGGTTTCTGCCTCCTGCAGAATTTTGGGGCTTGTAGTTTAGGGAGGGGCCTTTAAACTGCTCGGCCAGGCAAGTCCTAAGCCTCATGAAACTACAAACCCCAGAATTCTGCAGAAAGCAGAAACCAGATTTAAAGTGGATCCATGCTCTAGTGTGATGTGGCACCAAGTAGAAAAATGCTTATACAGCTACTTATTCCAGTGTACACTGTATTACCTGTTCTCAATCTGTTGCCAGCCCACACCATTTGAGGTATTCCCTGTTGTTACTACACAATTATACAAGGGAGGGAGTCAGGAGCTATGTAAAATCCCCAAGCCCTTTCCCCTGACTACCCCAAACCAGTCTTTTCAGGCTTCCTGTTGCAGCAGAAATGCTCAGAAAATATTTATGCATCTTAAGAAGTGGTCTTTAATTCATAAAAAAATATACTGATATATATCACTCCTAAGAGTACCATTAGATTCATCTCAACTCCCATCATTTTTATATTTCTATCAGCGGGGAGAGAACCAAGATCAAAGATGCTTGCGATATTCCAGCATGCCCGATAAAAGATGTGCAATTCTTGATGTTAACCTTGGGCACGTTATACTATTTCAAAAACACAGCAAAATTGCCAAGAAGCCCCTGTGATCAGTTCAGCTTAGAGTTGCTTTAGGTTGGTTATTATTGCAAGGTCCATGACAGTTGTGGAACTATAGAGGGCAGCACACCTTCAGCTCTGAGCATGAATTTTCAAACAGTGGCCTATATTCTAGGAGGGCACAAAACCTCTACCTGTTCCAATGTAGTAGGTATGGTTCCAATTAATCCTTTGTTATATGTTTTTAGTCACTTTGTAAATGTTCCGATTTCTCTTGTCCCCTCTTATTTCCCCCCTTTGGTGTTAATTGGCCTCATGCGTTTTATGGAAGTGTTGGTGGGCAAGAGACCGGAATGGGTCAATCCAGGAAGTCAGACCATGGTTTCACCCCAAGAACCAGTGTAATTCTATATCCTTTTATCATGGAAGCATCTTTATTTTGATACCATTTTAGTGGCATCCCAATTATCCCCTTTAATAGCTGAGTCCCCAGAGTCTATATCAAGTGTGTCGCTTACAACAGCAGCTGAATCTTCACTAATGAACACGCTCAGACTCTTCTCCATGTTTGCTTTCTCCGTGGCCCACTTCTGTTGCACCGCTTCTGGCCAGTTGATTTGATAATAGTACTGATCAACTTCAGGGGCACATGGGTCTTGGTGAACATCAGTCACTGACTTGGCTGAAAATCCCATCAAACGACGGTTGCCCTTCCGAAGCCAAGCTTTACGATTCTTTTTCAGTGGAACTTTTGTATATTTCTTGGTTGAATCTTTTGGGGGAATACCAGGGAGCTCCTTGGCTTCTGCATCCATGGATGAGCGATAATCTGGAGAACACAATAATTGCTCTGACTGCAATGAGGCAGCATCCATACTGTGGAGGGAGACAGAAACAGTTTTGGTTATTGAAAACATAGATTGGGTGGTTGTTTTTTGCTTGTGATATATGTATTTACAGACGCCACATTTGCAGGCACAGGGATGCTTGGTTTAAATGTTTCGTAATATTTTTAAATTTTAATTTTATACTGTATGGTAATTGTTAATGCTTTTTATGGTTGTTTTTAACTGTTATTTGTGTTGTGGCATTAAATTATTGCTAATTGTAATCGGGCTGAGAAGGGCGGTATAGAAATGTCGTAAATAGATAATAAAGTGGTTACTACCTTCAGCAGAGGGCATGTGATTGCCATCACATCACGCAAGCAGCCAAAATGAAATCAAGAAGGAAGTAAATATTTGACTTGGCAATCAGAGAGTCAGGATGTGCCGGTTGTACAGATAAGCTGCTATCTTACAACTTATTTATGGAAGGGGGGCATTAAATCTTGGTCCATGGGGCCCTGGATTTAAGACATCAGAATGTCCATATCAGAGCTTTCCAAACATTTCATGTTGGTGTCAACATATTTAGACATCCATCATTTTACGACACAGTAATTCGGTTTTACTACCAAATCAGAGCTTACGCCAACTCCTTATAAGATATACAGTCTAATACAGGGGTGCTCACACTTTTTAAGCATGCAAGCTACTTATAAAACAACCAAGTCAAAATGATCTACCTACCCACTACTCAGAGAGCCATAAAAGCAAAATATTTGGAAATGTATTTCAGTGAGAGCCAGATAATATATTTTAAGACTGAATTCAACTAAATGTGAGTATAAGCCCCTGAATTTATTCATAATAATAATGATATTCATTCAGCCTCTGCTACTACTACTACTAATAGTAACAACAACAACAACAACAACAACAACAATAGGTTCCTAGAGTAGAAGGATGCCTCCAAGGGCCATCCAGTCCAACCTCCTTCTGCCATAAGGGAAAAACACAATCAAAGCATTCCTCACTGATGGCCATTCAGCCTCTGAAAATAATATTAATATTAATGGGTTCCTAGAATAGGAGGAGACCTCCAAGGGCCATCCAGTCCAACCTCCTTCTGCACCTGGGCGGCGTCGGGAGCCTGCGGGGCAGGACTGAGCGTTCCTCCCACCCTGCCTGCGATCTACCAGGACGCCCTACGCAATCTACCAGTAGATCACGATCTACCTAATGAGCACCCCTGGTCTAATACATACATTGTAATAACGAAATGTCTGGGAACACAGCATACCTCACAAATATCTCTTTCTTTTATATATATATATACTAGCTGTACCCGGCATGCGTTGCTGTGCCCTATTTAGGAGATGCGAGAAAGTCTGAGTATGTAAGGGTTGGAATTGTTGTTAGTTATGTTGTTGAAGTGAATTGGGTGTTTTATGTTTGTGCCTCAGCTCTTTGCCTGCAGTCCTTCGGGTTTGACTTGTACCATGGCCAGGACGGATCAGCTTGGGGAGGGCTTGTCCTGTCAGGGGATCTCTATCTTCACAGGTGCGTCCAGTGCTGTTGGGGGACTGTTAAAAATCCTTTCCGTATCCTTTTTAGCCACCTTTCTCAAGATCTTCATGTCTAGCTTACTTTCTGCTCCTCTCTTTTTCAAGATGTCCTGCTCTGTGTCTTTTGCACCCATTGGTCGATGTCCGATGAGGCTTTCCTCATGGACAGGCCATCTGAGGGGAGCTCTTCCAGCGCTGGGCATCAGAAGGTACTTGGTGATGACCTCCATCCCTTGGAGCCAGCATATAGAGGGGCTGGAGCACCCTCCTTGGCAAACCTCATTGTTGCTGGATGGTCCTCTTATTAATGTGGAATTCCAAGCCACTGGAGATCTTTTGGGAAAGGAAGAAGAGCTCCCCTTGAATGGTGTTGATCTCCATCATGGTCTTCTGATTTGAAAGTGTTGGAGGAGGCTCTGGCAGTCATCTGACAGTTTGTTATGGGTCGGAATGTTCATGTTGGCTGGCCAGTACAGCAGTTATGCAAATCCGCCCTTATTGGCAGCCAATCATGTTGTCAGAATGTAGAGGCTGGGGGAGTCTTTGGCAGCCTCGGGAAATGTAGTTTTCTTACTCGTTGTTTTGGGGGCCTTTTAGGTTTTTGGGGAAAAGTTTCTTTGCTACAAACGTACCTTGCTTGAGGCCTATTTCTGTTGGCAAGTTTTGTGTTTCTGCGTTGTAAGGTTTCTCTGAGGTAGTCTTCACATGCCGGCTCTTCCATATATATATATATATATATATGATCGCCTATTTCACATAGATTCAGAAGTGTCTTGTTACATCTGTGTGATGCACCTACACATCACAGCAGACACACTACACAAAATTTGGAAAGCTCTGGTCTATAGCTACCAGCGGAAGAATTTATATTAACTTCTTTTCGGTATAAGAGCCTCATAGGAAAAATCGTTAAGATTTTGTCATTGCAAGAGGGGTTTAACTACCACCGCAGCCCAGTGGGTTGTGCACTCCCTTTTCCTTCTCGACATGGAAGCCATTTTACATATTAGTTGAATGGGATAAAGGTGATTTTCATCCAGGAAAAATAGAAGAAAAAGTGAAGGATCAAAGAGAGGTAGGCTGTAAGGAATTGTGGGAGTTGAAGTCCAAAACCTGGAGGGCCGAAGTTTGCCCATGCCTGCCTTTGATTATGCATAAGGTCTGAAACGACCAGGCTTCTTCTCATCAACACTCAATTGGATGAAGCAAGCATCTTATTCACCACAACGTGTGATGTTGGCTGTTGCATTAAAGATCTTACCACGTTCTAGCAACCACAGTTCCTGGCATATTAACATTTGGTACTACACTTGATCTTAGCCAAAAGGCCGAGAAGCGATTATTAACATTTGGCTCAGATTATCATCTGTCTGCAAGATTATGGCAAACATCTGAGTCCTAAAATACAATTTCCCTCATGAAAACATGGCCTCCCCTCAAGTCCCATCTGTTCCCTTCAGGCCTCAGTCTCCTGAAGGAACTACTCACATCTGCTCATGTTGAGCCATTCCAAACAAATTAAACCTTGTAAATTAATGTTTCGTCTTGATCTTTTTAAAACATTGCAGCCCATCTCAATAGAATACATTAAATAACTAAATGAATAAGTGGAAACTCCGCAACAGCTTCTTGTGATGTACTTTGTTTCCAATTTATGGCAACCCTTAAGTTTCCTTGAGAAGATTTCCTCAGAGGAGATTTGTGTGTGCTTTCTTGAGGCTGAGAGATTGTGACTTAATCCAAGTGAAACAGTGGGGATTCATTCAGTGCCATTCAGCGTCATAATTGTCTAAAATTCAGCATCATAATAGTCTATTCAGCGTCATAAAACCTGGGGAACGGGTTTCTATTCAGCGTTTCTCAACCTGGGGATCGGGACCCCTCTGGGGGTCACGAGAGCATGTCAGAGGAGTTGCCAAAGACCACCAGGGAACACAGTATTTTCTGTTGGTCATGGGGGTTCTGTGTGGGACGTTTGGCCCAATTCTATTGTTTGTAGTGAAGTAGAAATTGATGCTTTTAGCAGAACTAAGGCTAGGAGAAAGTGCTGCTCAGTATAGGCATCGGAGTAGCGGAGTAGCTTGCCAAGTAATGATGATGAGACTAAGCTACTGTGATTGGTACAAAGGCACAAGCAGTGATTTGCCAGGGAACATCATGTGCTGTTTAGATAAAAACGGCTTGGATTGGTCAGATACCAGCCATGCGTGTTTGTTTACAAGGCTCTTAAATGGTTAGTTAATGCGCAAGGCAAATGCAGGCTTTTCCTTGGCTGGTTTCCCAGAAAAGCCGCGGAGATTTGTTGCAACTTTACAGAACATGGTGCCTTTAGGAGAGATAATCTAGCCTGAGAACCAGAATTACTTCATGCGCAATGCCGTCTAACAAATAGAAATAGAATGCTAAAGAATGCTTTGTTTAATTGGATGATAAAATGTATAGATGTATGCCAGCCAATACGGAGTGTGAAGAAGGGCGGGATAATGGGCTTTGTCGCCATTACCTGTATAAAACCTGAATGCTTGGAATGTACTGGGCTCTTGCCCTATTGCAGCTTGTTCTGCCGGGAAGGTCCCGTCAGCTGATGTGCAAATAAATACTGGCTTCATTTGAACCGTAGTAAAATTGTCGCATCATCCTTCGATCCCTGTGCTCGCACGGAAGCGCCGCCTGAGGTAAAAAGGTATTGCCTTCAGAGTTTTGGGACTCTGAATTTGCTGCTACAGTAGGGTTCAGAATGTTCTTTGATTGTAGGTGAACTATAAATCCCGGCAACTACAACTCCCAAATGTCAAGGTCTATATTCCCCAAACTCCACCAGTGTTCACATTTGGGCATATTGAGTATTTGTGCCAAGTTTGGTCCAGATCCATCATTATTTGATTCCACAGTGCTCTCTGGATATAGGTGAACTACAAACTCCAAAACTCAAGGTCAATGCCCATCAAACCCTTTCAGTATTTGCCCATCAAACCCTTTCAGTATTTTCTGATTGTCATTGGAGTTCTCTGTGCCAGGTTTGGTTCAATTCTATCGTTGGTGGGGTTCAGAACACTCTTTGATTGTAGGTGAACTATAAATCCCAGCAGCTACAACTCTCAAATGACAAAATCAATCCCTCCCTCAAACCCCACCAGTATTCAAATTCGGGCATATCGGGACTTTGTGCCAAATTTGACCAAGTGAATGAAATATCAGATATTTGCATTATAATTCATAACAGTGGCAAAATTACAGTTATGAAGAAGCAATTAAAATAATTTAATGGTTGGGGGTCACCACAACTTGAGGAACTGTATTAAGGGGTCGCGGCATTAGGAAATTTGAGAAACACGGCACTAGATCTACCCTAGAAATGGCAGAGTTCAGAAAGAATAATAAGGGGCAGTCTGTTTCTCCGCCATTTTGTTTCTCCACCATTCTCCCCCCTTTTCAGCCTCGCTCTCTTTATCTTCCTTCTGTGTCATGGCTTCCTCATAAGTAACTGGAAATTAATCCAGTGCCTCACACACCTGGCGGCAGAGACACAGTTAGGCTACATTTACACTATAGAGTTTGGTGCCATTTTAAACTGCCAACGCTCAATCCTAACAAAGCAAGGAAGTTGTCGTTTTATGATGTCTTTTCCCTTTTGCCGAAGAGTGATGTTACCTCACGAAAACAAAGCCATAGCATTGCGCCATGGCAATTACAGTAGAGTCAGACTGCATTAATTCTACGTTTTTGATAAACCCAAAGAAAGCTTATTTATTTCTTGTCAAAATAAAAGAGAGGAAAGACATTTGTGGAGATTGACTTGGGCAGTTATGGACCAACTTTGGCCCGCTGGGTGTTTTGGACTTCAACTCCCACCATTCCTAACAGCCTCAGGCCCTTTCCTTTCCCCCTCAGCCGCTTAAGCGGCTGAGGGGAATAGTGGGAGTGTAGCAGCAAATTAGGGAGTTATGGAACTCCGAGTGGCAAATTTACTTTTACTAAGGCTACCTGGACGTGCGGGTACAAGGATGAGGAAAACTCACGACAACTGTGCTGTAGATGAAATCAAAACGGTTTATTGATGACACCAGCTGGTGGGTCTTGCCAGCAGAACACGGCTGCAATCAGGGGCAAAAGGCCCCGGTCATTCTCAGTACAAAACATTTATACCCCAATGGAGGCATCTCGGATAAGCCCGCCCTTCTTCATAGATTTTACACAATCATAATTGGCTGGTGTCTCATGGCATTTCATTAATCCAATTAAACATTGCATTTCCATTAGCATCACATCTAAAAGTCCCACCTATGTATGAGAACAATAGTCATTTCTACGTTATTTCTTTCTCACAGTACATATCAGCGGCCAGGGACGTCCGTGTTCCCGGTTTGCAACAATTCACATTCTGCCTCTCTCTGCCAACAAAGGATGGGGCTGAATCACTCCATACATGCGCAGTTCTTTTCCCTTTTTGGCACTAACGTCTTCCATTAGCACATCCTGTACTGTTTAACCAATCTAAGCCTATGTTATCTCACGTTAGGCACAGAGTGCATATCAGCAAGTCACAGCATATATTAGAAGCATCAATCACAGTGTTATTTTCACGGAACAAGTGCCTGCCTGATTCTTGGCACAGAAACCCACTTTTCAAAGCTCTACACGTGTGCAGCATCACTCTCTGACTGTACTCCTGCACGGAAAGTACCAAAAACCGCTTTATTCCAGGATTTTTCTCTTGTGGGTAACTCATCACAAGGAGTTACCTACACACACGTCTGGAACACCTTAAGAGGACCAATTTACTCTCCAGTCCCTCTTGATCACAGTTTCTTCAGTCCGGACAGCATGCACACCTTTCACTGCATCTATGGATTTCTGCATTGCACAAGCACAACATTTTAGCAAAATGGGCAGACAGCACATTATGATTAGCACAGAGCATATCACTACTATGATTATCATCACAAGTGAACGTAGCCAATGCAAATTCGGTAGCCAGCTTAGCAGGGAACTCCAAAAATCACTTGGAGCTGAGTAAGTCTTCTGTACTTCTCTAGCAACACCCTGAATCTTGACCAGGTCAAGTTCAATGTCACCAGTCTTATTGATAAAATGACAACAGGTTGTATTTAACCACACACAAAGGCCACCTTCCTTAGACAGTAGGTAGTCTAAAGCCAGCTTCTGCTGCATAGCCATTCTTGCCAGAGAATCCACCTCCACCTGCAAGGATGACATTCCTTCAAAAGTATCATTGGCCAAAGATTCCAAGCCATATGATAAGACACGCAACTGCTTGATGCTCCAAGCCACACCCAACCTGGGCTCCACAATTGCTATGAACCTCTGGCCTTCAGTTAGAAAAGTCTTGTCCGGATCATATCCATAGCGTTTCACATCAGCAAATGAACGCTTTTGGACATGTAAATGCAAATTAGTGACAGGGGTCTCCTTGGGGAGCACTCTCAAACCCCCAGGCTGCAGGGTGCCAAGGGTACAAACTCCAGACCAAACTATAGGAAGCACAGACATTGCCCATTTTCCACAAATCCAAACAATTCCCGTAGGAAGTCCAGTCGCACGATACCCTATGCGTCTGGCTGGCAAATTCTGAACCAGGTTCACTATAGCATTCTCATGATGATTTCTAAACAATATGTGAGTGCAATTTGATCTCTCCCATCCCCAAGTCCAAACACCTGTTGTTCTCAGACCACAACGTCCTCTGTATCTACTATGTACTGTAATCGTGTGATTACATGCAGGATAGGAGCCTAGCTCAATCTGATCAAAAAGCTCATACATGCCAAGCCTCTGGTTTCCTACATAGTAAGGTCTCCAATCCTTCTCCCATTTGAAGCACAGCGCTGCTTCCAAGACAGGAGAACGGTGAGTTATCATGAACTGGGCCCTGTCTACCTCCCTTCCCAAAAGTTCCTGCTTTCCCTTGATGTCATTCCACCCTCTCAATGTCAGAACAGCACTGGGAACAATCGGCCATCCTGACTTATGGCTGGAAGGGCCATGGCTGCAAATCCAGCATGAATTCAAACCCAGTTCATGTGACATGTTAGTTACTAGTCTATGAAACATATTTTGCTCCCACCCTCCATGTGTCCCAGTAATGTACAATGTCAATATCAGAGCCATATACCCAAAAATAGTCCTCACTCCCACGGGGCGCTTACTCCTGTAACGCTGTCCCATTAGGATGCTAAGCCACCACCTCAATGAGAGTGCTTTTGGCTCTGTCCATCTTTCTTGCGTTGGACCACAATTACCAGGATTGGGAGCGATGGTATCCGACGACTCTTCTGTGGCCTTCTTCTTCTGTGTGCCCCTTAAATAGGGCCTTGCTGAGTATTTGTAATCCTCAATTTGAGGGGATTGCTTGGATCCACGGAAGACTCCAAAGCAACCGGTGCCCTCTTCACACGGGTATAATGAACCCATGGACGAATTCCCTCGACCTTGACCGCCGTTGGTGTGCTCAGCAGCACGGTAAATGGACCTCTCCATCTGGGCAGCAACGGGCACACCTTCCATTCCTTGATCAGGACGGATTCGCCAACTGAAAAAGAATGAAGAGAGGTAGTAGGGAGAGGCAGGTTCAGATCTGCAGTGTACTTGCTAAGTTTCTCTAGCTGTTTCCCTAACATTTGCACATCTTGCAAATTCTGCTGGTGTCCCAGCACATGACTATCAGAAGTCAGTCCACACATAGTCTTTAAGTTCAATGGAGGCCTGCCATACAAACGCTCAAAAGGTGACAGGCCTGTCTTCTTATGGGGCGTGCACCTGACTCTTAGGAGAGCCAGAGGTAACGCCAACCTCCAGTTTAACTTAGTCTCTTGGCAAATCTTTGCTAAACAGTTCTTTAAAGTTCGATTGATCCGTTCCGCTCTCGAAGATGATTGCGGATGATAAGCACAATGAAGTTTCCACGTGATCCCTAGCAATTTACACAGTCCCTGGACCACGTGGTGGACATAAGCAGGAATTCCTTCTACAGCATCTCTACTAATAGGGTACTGGGCCTTTCTCATGGGCAAATGTCCAGTTCTTATCTCTATCACCACAGGGGCAACAAATCTTGCCAGTCCAGGTTCATTCTGTTTTGCCCATACCCTAGGAGTTCTTTCCCAGCACCACGTTATCGCTTTCTTGGTAACTTGTGTCACATTGAACAATCTATACTCCTCTTGTGCTGGGACTGATAGTTCCAACTGGCCTGTGTTCAAAAATTCTAATCTGGCCCTTATCTTCGCCAAAATGTCTCTCCCCAGTAGGGGGATTGGACAATCTGGGACATACAGTAACTTGTGTATCACTTCTCTTCCAGCAATGTTACACCTTCTTTGCTGTAACAAAGGACATTTCTGTGGCTTTCCTGACACTCCAACAACCTTGATGTGTTGACCACTAGGGGGTGCTAATTTCTTGTTCACTACAGATTTATCCGCTCCTGTGTCTACTAGGAACTTTATACGTTGACCTTCCACATCCACGGCAATCAAAGGCTCCTCTGGGTCAAGTAGCAGAAAAGCCTTGCCAATACTTCAACATTCATCTTCCCACTCAGCTTCCTCCTCTTCTTCCTGCATAGCAGCAGCCACAACAGCCTTCTCATAAGGCCTATAACTTCCTCTGCCTCTTCCTCTAGCTTTTCCTGACCCTCTGGCTGGAATTTTGACTCTTTTTGCACTTGCATCACTTTCCTCTGACATTTCTTCCACACAGTCTTTTCGCCAGTGGCCTTCTTTTTTACAACGGGCACACTGATTTCGACCCAATTTAAACTGTCCACCACCATTTCCTCTTCCTGACCCTCTGGTATGACCATTTCCTCTTCCTCTTCCTGACCTTTCATCCAACATGTTCACCAAAACTCTGTATCCCTCTCTTTTCTTCCTATCTTTCTTTTCTTCTTCCACTTGCTCTCTGGCCATAAACACTTGATCAGCAATAGCTAACAGTTCATTTAAATTCTTGCCCAAAAACCCTGGCTGTTTCTGTATTTTCTTTCTGATGTCTGGAGATGATTGGGAAATGAAGGATTGCGTGAGAGCAACCCTCCCATCATTCTGCTCTAGGTTGTAAGGGCTATATTTCCTGTATGCTTCCTCCAAACGTTCGAGGAAAGCAGCAGGCATCTCAATTTTGTCCTGTTGAACTCCTTGTATCTTTTGGATACTGGAAGGCCGGGGTGGGCCTTTTCTGATGGCTTTTAAGAGAATTTGCTGAAAGTCTCTAATTCTGTCTCTCTGATCCGCATTATTCGGATCCCATCTCGGATCTTGTTCCAGTGGGAATCTGGCATTCCCAAATGCAACAGCTTCCATCTGCCCATGTCCCTCTTGAGCTATCAATCTGGCCTGATTGATAATGCACCTTCTCTCTGCCGCAGTGAACAGGGCGTTTAACAGCTGTCTACAGTCCTACCAGGTAGGATCGTGGGTAGCAATAATTCCTTCCAAAAGGTCCCCCATAGCACGGGGCTGCTCAGAATATGGGGGAGTGTTATGTTTCCAATTAAAAAACATCTGAACTAGAGAATGGGACTATTTGAAAAGCTTGTAGGACCCTGTTGTGTACGTCCAGTAGTGGGACCTGTCTTATAGGACACTCTAAGACCCCTCTCTCCTCCTCTTCTGATTCCCTTGCTTCCTGAACCCTGGTCTTGCTTCTGGTTCACATTGGGGAAGCGGCTTGTCTCACACTGTGCCTTCTGTTTAAATCCGGAGAGCGCTCTATCACTCTTGCGGACTCAAAGGAGCTGCTCCTTTGTAGCCTGGGGGGTTGCGCTATCAGCCCCCCTGAAGCTTCGGGGCATTCATCTTCTCCCTCTTTGTCTTGGGGATGCACTATCATCCTGTCAACATTAGGGGTTGGCCATCTCGCTCCTTTTTCCACTTGTCTTGCTTCTTCCATGGGGTAATTAACTTTCATGGAGAGAGGGGCCTGATAAGCAGGCGGTTTCTCACAAAACGGGTTCCTTTCTGAACGGGGAACAGGAATGTCACTGCAGCTTGTGGCTGAAATGAAGGGGCCGGCGCGGAGGGGACGCTGCCATAGCTGACGGAAACGTCCCGCTTGAACCCGCAGTTGCCAGGCTCCCTAATTCGAATTGAAAAGTCATTGGGGAATTCACTGGAGTTGAAATTGGCGCAACGGGAACAGGAAGGAGTGCTTGGCTTGCCGGGAACGGCGAGGCGGGGACAGACGGGATTGGCGCAGTAGGAACAGCCGGGACCGCCTCAGATTGCGTCACGGCCGTTGACGTCATCTGAACGGCCGAGCCTGTCCCAAAGGTGGGGGACATGGCTGGAGCTTGTGCAGGGACGCTTAAACTTGCATAGAGCGGAGGCGCAGTAGCTTCCCCCACTCCGGTTGGGGCAATGTGTCTCTCCCTTGGTCTTCTCCTTAAGGGGGGAAAATCTTCTTGCTCCGCCGGTAACACCGGAGGCTTTCTCCCTGCCTTTCTGTTCACAAAGCACCCTTTCTTCTCATGATCCTTGGGCCCTGTGTTTGGCCAGCCAATCTCCCGGACGGACGGCCAAACCTCTGTGCACAGGTTTCTAAGTTCAAAAGCTTTCAGATCTTGGGGCTTTCCCTCTACTGCCAACAGACAAAACCTGTCCCAGTTATCTAACACACATTGCAAAGGGGTCTCTTTCTTCTGCTTTGATCCTGCACTCCCCATCTTTCTGGCCAAAGATCAAAACCCACTTCAGTGCTATCCCCCAACCCCAATGTGTGTTCCCTCAGTGTTAAGTGCTTGAAAGAAACTATACTTGCCGATTCCTGAAGACCCCGGGACTCGCCTCTCGCCTCCCGCGTCACCACTCGATTTGCGTCGGCTTTCTTGGCGAACGGACCTGACATCGCCTCCGACTCTCTCTGCGCGCTTGTGCCGGATTGCTAGCCAAACGGCTGGGCACCTAGAAAGGTGTCTCCGGACTTTACAACTGCCGGCTCTCAAGGGGCTGCTTCCCAGCTGCCCCCCCCCCCCCGGACTTCCTTCTGTCCTTTGAGTTCACTGGCAGCGTTAGTTGCAGCTTCTCTCGTGTCCACAGGCGTTGGTGTGGGACGAGCCAGGCGGCCGGTCAATGAAAAATGAAAAAAGGTGGGGCCCCAGCCACGGCCCTCCTGGGTCGTCTCACCTTCCTGCCTAGGAGCGAGCGCTGTCCTCAATGGGGACCGTGTTTTTTCCTCACCACAGACCCGTCTAATTGCCTTTTGAATCACATCGGGGTCACCAGGAATGTAGCAGCAAATTAGGAGTTATGGAACTCCGAGTGGCAAATTTACTTTTTACTCAGGCTTCCTGGACGTGCGGGTACAAGGATGAGGAAAACTCACGACAACTGTGCTGTAGATGAAATCAAAACGGTTTATTGATGACACCAGCTGGTGGGTCTTGCCAGCAGAACACGGCTGCAATCAGGGGCAAAAGGCCCCGGTCATTCTCAGTACAAAACATTTATACCCCAATGGAGGCATCTCGGATAAGCCCGCCCTTCTTCATAGATTTTACACAATCATAATTGGCTGGTGTCTCATGGCATTTCATTAATCCAATTAAACATTGCATTTCCATTAGCATCACATCTAAAAGTCCCACCTATGTATGAGAACAATAGTCATTTCTACGTTATTTCTTTCTCACAGTACATATCAGCGGCCAGGGACGTCCGTGTACCCGGTTTGCAACACCACATTCTGCCTCTCTCTGCCAACAAAGGATGGGGCTGAATCACTCCATACATGCGCAGTTCTTTTCCCTGGCACTAACGTCTTCCATTAGCACATCCTGTACTGTTTAACCAATCTAAGCCTATGTTATCTCACGTTAGGCACAGAGTGCATATCAGCAAGTCACAGCATATATTAGAAGCATCAATCACAGTGTTATTTTCACGGAACAAGTGCCTGCCTGATTCTTGGCACAGAAACCCACTTTTCAAAGCTCTACACGTGTGCAGCATCACTCTCTGACTGTACTCCTGCACGGAAAGTACCAAAAAACCGCTTTAGGAGTTGAAGTCCAAAACACCCAGAGGGCCAAAGTTGGCCCATGGCTGGACTAGGCCCATTACACCTGCTATTGCCAGATTGTGATCAATTCTTGTATTTCCCTCAAAAACAGAATCAGACAGAAATGGTGGAGGCTTTAGAACCAAGCCCACAAACCAGATCAAATATGGGCATTAATGTGGAGATGTGGGGCACTGACATTTTAGTCGTGGGCGACTAAAATGATCAGGGGTATGGAGAACAAGCCCTATGAGGAGCGGCTTAAAGAGCTGGGCAGGTTTAGCCTGAAGAAGAGAAGACTGAGAATAGACCTGATAGCCATGTATAAATATGTGAAAGGAAAGTCATAGGGAGGAGGGAGCAAGCTTCCCTCTGGAGACTAGGACGCAGAACAATAGCTTCAAACTACAATAAAGGAGATTCCATCTGAACATTAGGAAGAACTTCCTGACTGTGAGAGCTGTTCAGCAGTGGAACTCTCTGCCCCGGAGTGTGGTGGAGGCTCCTTCTTTGGAAGCTTTCAAACAGAGGCTGAATGGCCATCTGTCGGGGTGCTTTGAATGCAATTTTCCTGCTTCTTGGCAGGGGGTTGGACTGGATGGGCCATGAGGTCTCTTCTAACTCTATGATTCTATGACAGGTGTTCATGTTGAGGAAAAAATAGTACTTTCCCCACATTTTCTCTATTCTGATGAGCGTCCTCCGCCACTAATCCCAGCAAATGTGAAGGGCTGATTGTATTACTGAACCTCCAACAGATTCTGGCCTGAATCAAGTAAAAAAACATCATCATCATCATCAAAAACACAAGATGAGTCCACAGCAGACAAGATCACTCTGCTGGCCATCCAGCCTCTGTTTAAAAGCCTCCAAAGAAGGAGCCTCCCTCACACTCCGAGGCAGGGAGTTCCTCTGCTGAACAGCTCTCACAGTTAGGAAGTTCTTCCTAATGCTCAGGTGGAATCTCCTTCCCTGTCATTTGAAGCAATTGTTCTGCATCCTAGTCTCCAGGGCAGGAGAAAACGAGCTTACTCCCTCCTCCCTATGGCTTCCTCTCCTATAATGTCTCCTCTCAGCCTTCTTGGTCAGCCTTCTCTTCTGCAGGCTAAAGATGCCCAGCTCTTTAAGCCGCTCCTCATAGGGCTTGTTCTCCAGACCCTTGATAACCCTCCTCTGGACATATTCCAGCTTGTCAACATCTTCCCCTTGGTCCTAAACCGATTTCTAACCTATAGAAACGATCCACAATAAGTGTTTCTACCATCTCAGATGCCATCCAATTGCCTTCATAGTGTGGAAAGAGTGCAAATGTTGGGAAAGATGTCAGGTTGCTAAAGACTTGGGATCCTTCATTATTATACCAATTAACAGCCCCACCTGTTTCCAGGATAACTGAGACTCACTTTGGGAATAAAAGTCCTCTCCTCAAGCAAAAACAGATCTGCTGGCTTAAGGTGTAAAAGCACCTAACAAATCCAGGTGCCCTTTGTTTAGGGGGAATGCATTCTCTGTAACAGGGTAACATTTTCACTTTTGTTCTGCTGCAAACTGCTTGTACACTAATTAATATTATTAGTCTTTTTAAAGAGTCATTTCAGCAAGTAAAATATGCTTCTAACTTTTTGTGCTAGCTCAGAACAATGCCGTGGTTGATATATATTCGATAATGATGAAAGGAAACTGATTGTCATTAAAGCTTTTTATAAACTCTTACACAGCACTTGTATCGAAACGTCTATTAATACAGATTAAAATAGCATTCACCTTTTTTCTTGCAGTCTCACACTGCTGAATCAAGTTCATGTTACGATGTCTGGGAGACATATATAATTCTGTATTTGTCTCTATTGAATACAGTTTTAGTAATCTCTGCCCAATTTTCTAGTTTACATAGGTCCTTTTGAATTCTGTCCATGTTTTCCAATGTACTAACCACTTCTCCCAATTTGATAATTGATAAGGATGCCTAGTGACCAAATCTTCCCATACTCCCAGGAACTCCATATCAGAACTACCATATTTCATTGAATCTAAGACATTATGGAACACTAGCTGTACCTGCCACCTTACCTCCCTTTTCTCTCCTCCTTTTTTTCTCCTTCCTTCCTTCCCTTCTTTTTATTTCATTCTCTCCTTCCTTCCTTCTATTCCTTTTTCTCCCTCCCCCTTTCTTTCCCCCTTCCTCTTCTCCCCTTCTTCCTTCCTCTACCTACTCTTGGACTGCAACTCCCAGCAGTCCTCCTGATCAATCTATCTACCTATTTCCATCTAATCTATCTATCTTATCTATCTGGAGGATTGCTGGGAGTTGCAGTCCAGGAAAAGAAAATTGGAAATATGTAGGGGATTGGGATGCTCTCAAAGAAACTAAGGAGAAGAAAGCTTGCAGCTTGAAGCAGTGCATTTGGATCATCCTCCT